>JACXGM010029532.1:0-13629 GCA_016801145.1 Umbra pygmaea
TTACATGTATATCTGTCTTTAGAACACAGTTGAGTCCATGTTTTACATGTATATCTGTCTTCAGGACACAGTTTAGTCCATGTTTTACATGTATATCAGTCTTTAGAACACAGTTTAGTCCATGTTTTACATGTATATCTGTCTTCAGGACACAGTTTAGTCCATGTTTTACATGTATATCTGTCTTTAGAACACAGTTTAGTCCATGTTTTACATGTATATCAGTCTTTAGAACACAGTTTAGTCCATGTTTTACATGTATATCTGTCTTCAGGACACAGTTTAGTCTATGTTCTACCTGTATATATGTCGTCAGGACACAACAGGAATGCACAATCCCTCCATTAGTGCTCAGGCTGTCTGCAATAGGCTGAGAGAGGCTGGACTGAGGGCCTGTAGGCCTGTTGTAAGGCAGGTAGACACCGGCAACAATGTCGCCTATGGGCACAAACCATAGACCGTATATATTACTGGACTTGGCATGTGTGACGTCACCCATTGGTTTGTGTAGATCTGATTTGAGTCATCGGATTTGATGTTTCGGGCACAGACATCTTTGTTGCGGATGTGACGTTTTTAGACGAGAGGGAGGAGTAATCTAGCTAGCTAACTGATATTAATTTAGATGCCAATGTTGGTTAACGAAAAACATTATTAAAACAAAATGTAAAACAAAATGTAACATTACTTACTGGAAAAACGGAACTGCATACATACGAACGCCATAGCCACGCTCTAAAACACCCCCCTGCTTTATTGCCGATATTAAAATCATGAGACCATAATTCAAAAAATTCTGTATTGCAGAAGACTTAAAACTGGGGATTGGGACCATGAACTTATTATGAAAATGTTTACTGAGGTAATAAATCAAGTGTGAAGAGGGTGTTATTCTCATAGACTTCTACAGAAATCGAGATCTTTTGCAACCAGACGTATCGCCCCCAGCTGGAATTCAGATAAAATGCAGGTTTAAGGCACGTCCGCATTTGTGTCACTTTGCCAAATCGGATGCTCGCCCTCTGGCACAAACCCACCACTGCTGGACCAGACAGGACTGGCAAAAAGTGACAAGTTGTGGTTGTCTCCCCACGAGTTATGGTCGGACTCACATTTATCATTAAAGGAATGAGCGTTACACTGACACCTGCACTCTGGAGTGGGATAGATTGGGAGGTGGAGGGTCCATCATGGTCTGTGGCAGTGTTTTACAGCATCATTGTACTGAGCTTGTTGTCATTGCAGGCAATCTCAATACTGTGTGTTACAGGGAAGACATCCTCCTCCCTCATGTGTTACCCTTCCTGCAGGCTTATCCTGATATGACCCTCCAGCATGACATTGCCTAAACTCAGATCTCAATCCCATTTAACATGTCTGGGACCTTTTTGATTAAAGGAGGATGGCTAGGGCCATTCTCCCCAGAAATGTCCAGGAACTTGCTGATGCCTTGGTGGAGAGTTGGGGAAACATCTCACAGAAAGAACTTGCAAATCTGGTGCAGTCCATGAGGAGGAGATGCACTGCAGTACTTAATGCAGCTGTTGGCAACACCAGATACTGACTGTACTTTTGTCCCCCTATTTGTTAAGGAACACATTATTCTATTTCTATCACAGGTCTGTGTAACTTATTAGTTCATGTGTTACTTGACATGTTCATACAAATATGTTAAGTTTGCTGAAAATGATAGCAGTTGAAAGTGAGATGACGTTTATTTTTTGCTGACATCACATGTATGACATCACTTCCTGTTTAGTTAGCATGTGTTGCTGCTTGCTGTTAGCTGCTTGGCTAATTGCCAAACTCTTAAATGTTTATCTATATTTTATCATATACACTAAACTCTCTCTTCTACCAGTCTACCAATGTACTATTTTACTGTTCACCTCACTTTTCTTTCAACGTTTTCACCTCGGGTTACTATTTTGGACACAAGAAGTAGTTTCTACCTCGGGAAGCTACCTTGGAGTTTCCGCCTGGAAAATGAGTTTCTACCCCGGGACGCTATTGGACACGAGGAGTTTCTCAACTACTATGACCAGCCAAAGCTAAGTAGCATGTCGTATTGCAGTTGCTATAGTAGTAGTAGCTAACTTTATTGTCCCCGTGGGGCAGTTGGGTTTGTGGCACAGTCCACAGAGTCCAGTGTAGAAAAAGATAAAAACGCGTCTGAGCAACCAGGCAGTGTTGATAGTAGTAGCTATTTTAACTCTTCCGCACTGTCCTCGCAGCCAGACAACTTTCTCATGGTTGCTGGTAAAAGATGCTGTCGGCCTGCTCAGCTGGTGTCAAATTCTAAACCAGCGACCGACACTTTCAACCAGTTTTCCCCACTTGATTGTGACTCAGGGCCTGAATAGTCTCTTTTGGGGATTGAGCGGCCAATAACAAAATTTAAAACTTAGTAGTTGAAGACTCCATTATGTGTAATATTAGACTGAAGAATAAGCCAGTGAATATACAGTGTTAACCTGGGTCCAGGGCTACCAACGTAGAGGCTAATCTGAGGTTGGTGCTAGTGAAATCAAAAATGGGCAAGGCTAGAGAGTACAGATATTGTTATTCACGTTGGCACCAACAATGTTTAATTTTTTAAATTTAATTTAACCTTTATTTAACCAGGTAAGTTGACTAAGAACAATTTCTTATTTACAGCAACGACCTGGTAGCAATTAGGGTAAAGTGTCTTGCCCAAAGACACAACGACATTTGGCTCAGTCGGGAATCGAACTGGCAACCTTCTGACTACAAGTCTGACTCCTTACCCACTGAGCCATCTGCGCCCCAAATTAGCTAGAAAAATTTGTTGTCATCGAGTAATGGTTTCTGGCCCCCTCCCATTTAGCGGTAGTGATGAAATCTACAGCAGACTCACACAACTCAATCGCTGGCTGAAGATGGAGTTCTGCCCATCACGGGAGATAGAATTTGTACATAATTGGCCCTCTTTTTGGGACTTGCCCAGAAATAGAATCCAGCCTAACCTGCTGAAGAGTGACTTCATCCTAACTGGAGTGGTGCTCTTCTTTTACCTAGCAAAATAGGAGTCTAACCCCAATAGCCTCAATATAAAATAAGTTGCAGTTTAGACTACAGGGCAGTCTGATAGCTTAGTGGAGTCCACCATTAGCTTAGCCAGTGAAGTGAGTAAAATTTTCCTCATTGAGTCTGTGACTGTACCTCGGTCCAGGTTGAGTAAGGCTAAACAAAGTGGAGTTCACCAAGTGGAAGTTGCTGATCTTTCAAACAGGGGAAGCTCATTTTTGGCCGAGATCATACATTTTTTTTATTTATATATACTTAAATTCTGGCCTACGTACCAACTAGGCGTCTTTTCAAGTGACTTGACCAGTTTCCTCTCAATGGCCAGCAGAGCTAGGCTGCTTAAATGGCCTTGGCCCATTGTGTTACGGGTATAGGACTTGAGTCGCTTTAAACAGGAGAAGCTCCTAAAATTAAGATTACAATTACAAAAAAGACACTAACCTAAAAATGGGACTGTTCAATCCCTTATCTCAAAGGCAGTTAATGTCAATTAACTAATTACAGATCATAAACTTGATATGATTGGCCTGTGTGAACCCCCTCGTGAATCTCGCAAAGGCGGTCTTGTGTCTTGAGGTTCTAGTGATGAAATCTATGTGGCTATCTAGAAACCACCTGGGCCATACACAGTGTTTCTTAATGAATTCCCTGAATTCTTAACTGGCCTAGTTGTCATGGCAAATAATGTTATACATTTTAACATTCATATAGAGAACTTGAATCACCCTCTCAAAAAGGCATTTAGAGCAATAATTGACTCAGTGGGTTTTGTCCAACACGTATCAGTATCTACTCACTGCCATAGTCACACATTGGACCTCGTTTTGTCTCATGGAATAGATGTTGTGGTTCTCAGTGTTTATCCTCATAATCAAGGAATTTCGGACCACCATTTGATTGCATTTACTGTCACATCAGTTACTCCAATTGGAACCCAACTGGGGACTTTTAAGAGCCGCAATATAAATTCTGTGTCAACCCAAAGGTTCTTGGATGCCCTTCCTGACTCAATCTACCATACCAATGATGTCAGAGAAAACACATCTGTGAATGATCTAAACTAAGATTTACTCCTAACCCTGTTTAACACCCTGGATGCAGTCCACAACAATAAACTTGCAGCTTGGTATACAGAACACACCAAAACCCTAAAGCAAGCCTCCAGATGACTGGAGCGGAAATGGCGTGCTACCAAGTTGGAAGTATTTAGACTAGCTTGGAATGACAGTATGTTATACAACCCAGAAGGCTAAATAACTACCGGCCTATTTTGAATCTATCATTCCTATCAATGATATTAGAAAAGGTGGTCGCCCAGCAACTCAGTAAATTCCTAAAAACTAATAATACTTACGAAATGCTCCAGTCTGGGTTTAGATCATATCATAGTACTGAGACTGCACTTGTGAAGGTGATAAACAACCTCCAAGTTTCATACGACCAGAGCTGTGCTTCTGTTCTTCTGCTTCTGGACCTTAGTTCTACCTTTGATACCATTGACCACAAAATTCCTCTAGACAGATTGGAAACATGTCGGGCTACATGGACATGTTCTGGCATGGTTCAGATCCGATCTATGGGAAAAATATCAGTTTGTATCTGTGGATGGTCTGTCCTCCAAAAAAATCTAAGGTATGCTTTGGTGTTCCTCAAGGTTCTGTTTTGGGACTGCTACTGTTCTCGCTATATATGTTGCCTCTTGGTGTTGTCATCCAGAAACACAATGTCAACTTCCACTGCTATGCTGATGACACACAGCTGTACATTTCAGTGAAAAAAGCCCCAAACTTGCACACCCTGGAAGCCTGTGTTTTGGATATTAAAAATTGGATGACAGAAAATTACTTACTTTTGAACTCTGAAAAAACAGAAATGCTCATTTTAGGTCTCAAGAAACAAAGAGACCTGCTATCTAATCTGGCAATGAGCAGAAAAAAACTGTAAAAGACCTTGGTGTTACTCTGGACCCAGATCTCTCTTTTGACGAACATGTAAAACAAATCTCATGAGCAGCTTTTTTCCATCTCTGGGACATTGCAAATATTAAAAACTTTCTTTAAAGGAATGATACAGAAAAATGAATCCATGCATTTGTTAATTCAAAATTACATAATTGTAATTCTCTCTTTTCTGGCTACCCAGACAAATCTCAAAAAGTTATTCAGTTATTGCTTAACACAGCCGTCAGAGTTCTGACAAGAACCGCAAAATTTGAAAATATTAACCCAATTCTAGCCTCTCTACCCTAGCTGCCCATTAAGGATACGGCTGATTTCAAAGTTTTAGTGTTAACCTACAAAGCTTTAAATGGACTTGCCCCTACTTATCTGTCTGATTTGGTGCTCCCATACACAGGAATGGGCAAAGATACAACCAAATGTATTTTAAAATAAAATAAAATATACATTAAATTGAATTGTATCAAATTAAACTACAAAATACAGGATCAACACATATCAAAATAAAATAAAACTGTATTTTAGTATTTTAAACATACTTTCACAAGGACCATGAAATCACTTCCCAAACCTTTAATTTATTGGCTTATTTGATCCATCCATTCACCAGTACACTGACTTAGTTTATGATCTTATCTACATTTTGCATTTTGTACTATTTAATAATTTAGCTTTTATCCAAAGTACAGGGACATCCCCTTGGAACAACTTAGAGTTAAGTGTCTTGCCCAAGGAAACAACAACATTTGGGAATTGAACCGGCAACCTTCCAACTACAATTCTGACTCCCTAACAACTGAGCTATCTGATGCCCATCTGATGATGTCTGTCCCTTCAATCTCGTTCTGACTAGCAAAAAAGGGAGAATGACTTTGAGGCATGCATTTTCAAGAACAAGTGCATGTAAAAAAATAGAATATTGTGGAAGTTTTATATTGTGGACACGTTCATATATTCTAGATTCATTACACATAAAGTGATGTATTTCAAGCCTTTTTTTGTTTCAATCTTGATGATTATCTCTTACAGGTTGTAGAAATAAAATATCCATCCACCACCTCATCAGGAGCATGCCCAGGCGATGTAGGGAGGTCATACGGGCACATGGAGGCCACACACACTACTGAGCCTCATTTTGACTTGTTCTGAGGACATTACATCAAAGTTGGATCAGCCTGTAGTGTGGTTTTCCACTTTGATTTTGAGTGTGACTCCATATCCAGACCTCCATGGGTTGATAAATTTGATTTCCATTGATCATTTTTGTGTGATTTTGTTGTCAGCACTATGTAAAGACAAAACTATTTCATAAGATTAGTTCATTCATTCAGATCTAGGATGTGTTATCTTAGTGTTCCCTTTATTTTTTTGAGCAGTGTACTTTCTTCTGATAAGAGGACATTGGACAACTGAGCAATGGTCCAGTTCTTTTTCTCCTTAGCCCAGGTAAGTTGCTTCTGGCATTGTCTCTGGTTCAGTAATGGCTTGACCCTAGGAATCCAACAATTGTAACCCATTTCTTGGACATGTCTGTATGTGGTGGCTCTTCATGCAATGACTCCAGCCTCAGTCCACTCCTTGTGAAGCTCCCCCAAGTTCTTGAATCAGCTTGGCCTGACAATCCTATCAAAACTGCAGTTATCCCTGTTGCTTGTGCACCTTGTCCTACCACACTTTTCCGTTCCAGTCCACTTTCCTTGAATATGCTTTGAAACAAGCACTCTGCAAACAACCAGCCCTTTCAACAATTACATTCTCTCTCTTACCCTCCTCGTAGAGGGTATCAAGGAGTGTCTTCTGGACAACTGTCAAGTCTGCAGTCTCTTCCGTGATTGTGGTTGTGTGTACTGAACCAGACTGAGAGACTAAAAGCTCAGGAAACCTTTGCATGTGCTTTTAGTTAATTGCTGATTAGAGCTCTTCTCAGGTAGACATTTCTGTATTGCAAATTCTTTATTCTAGTATTTTGAAGTACTGGATTTTTGATTTCCATGAACTGATTTCCATGAAGCCGTAATAATCAAGATTGTAAATAAAAAATACTTCAAATTATGTCCGTTTTTGAATTAAATTATGGAAAAAAATGAACTTTTTCATGATATTATCATTTTTTGAGAAGCACTTGTACAGTGCCCACACAGTCTTTTTCAATAGCAGATTTATTTTGGAATAAACACCAATCAGAGGCGGCTCTTTTATGACGTCCACATGTAGACTTCTCAAAATGTATTTTATAGTAATTTTTTTAATACAAAATATAAAACACTAAAGTATTTTGATACAAAATACTAAGCCATTTTCATTCAGCCTATGAAATACAAATAAAAAAATACTATTTTGTATTTGAAATACATATTTTAAATACATGTATCATAAATACTGCCCATCCCTGGCCATACATACGTTAACATACGTTACATTCACAAGATGCCGGCCTCCTTACTGTTCCTAGAATTTGTAAACAAACAGCTGGTGGAAGGGCTTTCTCATATAGAGCTCCAATTTTGTGGAATGATCTGCCAACCCATGTGAGAGATGCAGACTCAGTCTCAACATTTAAGTCTATGCTGAAGACTCATCTCTTCAGTAAGTTCTATGCACACGTTCAGTGCGCGCCATAGCAAATGTGTTGAATAAATGTTGTAATAGATTGAACGGTATAAGACATGCTTAGATCGTAGATCATATGTAGAAGTGTTAGACGACAGGTAATTCTTGGTATAGTATTGTATAATTCTGTGTCCAGTTAAAGTTTGTACTTTATGCCTTTAATTGGAATTAAATATTATTCACTTTACTAAGTTCTGTCTGACATTCTAAATCATTTCCCAGAACATCTCCGGTGGAGTTATTAATGGGAATGTAAGTTACCTTGTTGCTGCCTGCTCTGAAGTTTTCAGCCTTTATCAGGCACACAGTTCAAGCTAGGTAACCTATGCACTGTTTACTGAGTATCGCGGCTAGCGATTAAGTTTTCCCGGGTCGCTGTAGTATTTCTTTCCGTAGCTGTTTACACACGGATAAATGATCATTTGTGAGGTCAGATGGTTAGATAGGAAATATCAACAACGTCAATACTATCAATCCTCTGTACGCATTTATTAAGCATTTCTCCGTTCTCAACCCAGACTATTGCAACAGGAAAGAAAAGGACATATATATTAATCATTAATGCTTTAACTTCATAAGTGCACATTAATTGTATCCTTTTACCTCTTTACTACACTATGGTATAGTGTAGTCTGGCCCAGGGGGCTAAAAGATAACGGCAGCACTGTTGATGAACCACCCATGCCGGCTTGCCTGGTAGGCTCCCCTCTCCACTGGGATATCCTCGCTCCAACGCCACTCAGGGGTCGAGGCACTGGCCTGCTCATCTTGGTCCATGGTACCCCACACTTGTCCCATGACACCGCACACTTGCACGTGCCCCCTCATTTTCAATGGGCATGACGCCTCTTGTTGGAATCATGCCTGTTTGCTCCTGCCCAAGGTTTTCTTTGTGCAGGACCACGACTCCAGTCCCCCCCGTCTCAGCCCCAGATGTTATGCTGCAATAGTTTACGTGCCGGGGGTTTAGGGTCTTTCTGTCCTTTCTCAGTCCTCACCCAAGTCTCATTCATTTGTGACAAGAGGCATATTATAACTTCATTTTGGGGTCAGAGTTGTACCGAGGTACTAGACCCAAGGTACATCCAATATAATGTTTCTGATGTCATGTACATCCTAGGAGGGCCCAAAACCATGGAACATGCTTTAGGAACATGTGACCTGATGACTCCTCCCTGTCCCCGCCCTGTGCCCAACCCGCTGTGCTGGTGCCCACATTACTGCTGTTGGTGATCAAGTTTCTACCTGGTACTCCAGCTGTACATCTTCAGAGAGCAACGCATTCCCCCAGCCCAGTTGTGTTGCTTGCTCTTGGGAGTATTGGGCCGGGTGTCTGTCAAAGCACTTTGTGACAACCGCTGTTGTAAAAAGGGCTTTATAAATACATTTTATTGATTGATTACTCCATGTTTTAAATGTACTGTATATCTGTCTTCAGGACCCAGTTGATAGCATCATATTCATCCAAGAGTCCAGAAGTAAAGCCCAAGTCTGCCTGGTTCACTGGTAAAAAAATTGTAAATGAATGAAAATGTTATTAAAAAAATATATTTTTTTAAACATTTATTATTATTATATACAGTGCAGTCTTTAATTATTTGGAATATGATAAGTCTTGTTGTTTGTCTCCATGCTTGTTGGATTTTACATGATTCTATGATGGTGGTTAAGGTACAGACTGGCAGCTTTGATTTGAAGGTATTTTAGAAATAACAGCATAGTTCAGACAGGAAACACCACATAGTGGTTAGACCACTGAATCAGAACCATTAAACCAAATGATGTCTTGGCATTTGTTTCTGTGCTTTAGGCTAACTTCTAATGGTAAATATGTGTAAAGTTGCTACTATGGATGAGTACAAATATAAATATCAATATGTATAGACAATAAGCAAGTTATGCAGTATCAAACCCCCCGCAGAATGAAACACAGAACCAAAGAGGTAGAGGTGAGGGTGGTGGGTGGGATGCAGCTGTCTGCTGGCATGACTGGGATACCATACACTGGATGAGGATACACCAGATGTCTTAATTAGCCCACGGTATTAACTGGGGAATTCCTGTGACTGTGGTTGTTGTATTCCTGATGTCCTGTGGCCTGTAATGTGAATCTTAAGAAACAGGATGCAGATGTAGGTTTCCAATGAAGAAAATATATTATGGAGGGCTACACAGGGCGTAAAGCCTTAGCACAGCATAACACTAATTGTAAACGACTGGGGTGAGCGCCTAGACCTTGGAGAGGGGGGTATCTTATTCTCTCGCATAGCATATCGTCAAGAGGATGGAAGTTGCGATGAGAGAATCTAAGGACATATCATCCCGCCAAGCCAATTCCACCTTGATGTCTTTTCGTAGGCCCCTAACGAAAAGTAAAAGATGCTCCCATCGTGCAGAACTCTAGGGCATACTAGGACACCGCCTTCTTTCACTGTACTAGTTGAAGCGCTCACCCCCGTCCTTCCCTTCTCTGGATGGTTAAACAACACCCTGAACCAACAAAGCAACAAAGTTGGTATAGGTTAAAGCCCTATAAAGAAAATATATTATAGAGGGCTACATAGGGTGTAAAGCCTTAGCACAAGATAACAATAATTTAAACAACACAAGCAACAATCACACACAAAGAGGAACAAACAGTGCAGTCCTGGTCTAAATGAGGTAAGGAGGTGCAAATGTGCGAGGGTGATCATCGTATAAGTGATTGAGGGCATTTGATGTCCGTTCTACTGTTTCCCGATTTTGTGCGCTCAGACCGATGGTTCAGAACTTTGGAGAGGGAGAGCGCCGGCGGGGAATAACCGGATGGGAGATGACACGTCCACTGAAGTATTACTTAGCATGCACACTCGGGTTTCCTGGCTGAAATTCTTCAGTCATTCCTGCCATTTGAGGAAACCAAAAGTACTTGGACAACTGGCTTTAAAGTTAGCTTTTATTAGGTAGGTAAGTTTGCATCAGTTCATCCACCTGAGAGCTAGAAGTGTCTAGTGTTATAGGCTTCACATGTGCATGTAGATTAGGTTGCTGGTGTCTGACAAAACTCAGACAAAAAAGTGCCAAGGCAAGTGAAGCTTGCAGATAAATCAGAATGAATCCATCATTGTCACAGTCAAAACATTAGGCGTGCCAAAATCAACTGTTTGGTAAATTAAGAACAAGAAACATATTTAGCTCAGCAATGGAAAATGACCTGTAGATGCACCAAGGGAGATGACCAAACAATGCTAACCATGATGACATAAACAGAAACTGCCCAACATATCAGTTGCACCTTCCATGAGTTAGCTGTGGATGTGTGAGCCACTTCCATTTGCAGATGACTTCGCCAGCCAAACTACAGAAGCTGGAGTGCATAGTGCAAATGCACTTGTTAGCTTTCAAAACGAGGCTAGCTGGATGGCTTGAAAAACACCAAAAAGAGCCTGCATGTTTTTTTGGACAGATAAATATTAACATGGAAAGAATGGAGTAAAAAAAGGTAACCAGAATACCAAGTTATCAAAATATGGTGGTTGTTATGTTTTGTGCAGGCAAGCCTGTCACTAGATCTGGCTCACTTGTTTTTATTGATGTTGGAACTGCTGAGAATAACAGCAGTATGGATTCTGAATTTTACATGTCTTGTCTGCTCAGATACAAACAAACACCTCAAAACTCAATGAATTCTCCTTGCTGCAGGTCAATTGAACAAAATATGTATTTTGCCAAAGCAAAGCGAGGTTTTCAGAGCCCTAAAGTGAAATGTACCAGCCTGGCCAAGTTGATCAGCGGACATGAATCGAATTGTGCAACACAAAGAGATCTACCCAGCTTCTGCTGATGTCTGTTTAGATTCAAGCAGCCGCGGTCGGTTGATCTTAATTGGGGAGGACGGGCTCGAATTACGCTCTCGGGACCGGAGTGAATGGAATGGTGCGCAACGCACAAAATCCAG
Organism: Umbra pygmaea; assembly: GCA_016801145.1. Classification (NCBI taxonomy): domain Eukaryota; kingdom Metazoa; phylum Chordata; class Actinopteri; order Esociformes; family Umbridae; genus Umbra; species Umbra pygmaea. The sequence goes on from JACXGM010029532.1 coordinate 11,554, forward strand.
TGTGCAAAACAAAAAAACACTGGGTTTTGTGCGTTGCGCACCATTCCATTCACTCCTGTCCCGAGCGTAAAATGAGCCCATCCTCCCCAATTAAGATCCACCGACCGCGGCTGGATTCAAGCAATCCCAGAATGCAAAGGTATTGCATCCAAGTACTAAATATGATGTTAATTTATCCATATACTTTTGGTCCTTAAAATGTAATATTGTGCTATGTTAAAAAAAAGGTGTAATTGATTTATGGATTAAAGCTGAGATAAATTCAAATTAGACCTGACAGTATGCACTTTAAACTTATTGTTCAATGTGCTAGGTTACAGAGTAAAAATAGCTAAACTTGTCTTTCGTCCAAATACGTTAAAATGCATCTTGGGAATGTATGATCGTTAATTTCCCTTACGCAGCAAAAATATATTTCTCAATATATGACGTGACAATATATTGCATGTGTCTTCATATATTGTGAAATTTACATACTAATATATCATATAGTATATTATATTATATATGTATGTATATATATTATAATATATTGCAATATATGGGAAAATACTGCAATTATTGCCATTTTCATATACTTAATAAATACATATTGTTATACTATTTAATATATTATTATGTATATTGAAATATGTCCCACATTATGAGATAATATATTGTAAGATACATTGTATATACGTAAATATATATGTGTAAAATTATATGAGATAATATACCTCAATTAAGATTATATAATCAGATTTATATGGGAACATATATGTCTTGAATATTTTGACAAATATATTGATTTATATTAAATAATATATATTGTCACAGTTGGTGTTGTGTTGTAGGAGAGACAGGAGACCAAGCGCAGGAGGAGTGTTCAAGATGTTTACTTAACGTTGAAAGAGTTAAGGACTGCATAGGTGTAGCTGATGACATCTACTCATTGGAACTGCACAAAACTATATTACCAACAAGTGCTCTTAACGCGGCACTGACGCGACAGTAAATATAGAGTACGCCTGGTTCGAACAATGAGAACAAACATATCGTACGACACTTAACAAGGTGAAGGCTCAATCAAATATGAATGTTGTTCCGATACATCAGCATAGCACACCCGGATGGAAACAACTTACAATAGTTCTTTCTCTCGCTCTCTCTCTCTCTCCTTTGACAGGAGTGTACAACTCAAAATCACACGCGCCGAACCCCTGGAACGCCGGTGTTATATAGGCATCTTGATTACTCATTACGCACCGGTGTAGAGAGTTAACTAGTGCACCATACGTGCGCAATGAGTAACCAATTGCCTACCACTCCAGCGCCCAGAGTTCGGCGCCTAACCAAACATACAAACACATAAAAATAATATGAAACGTACATAAACACTAAAGACATTAAAACATATAGTCCATCACCATTAGGTGAGTTGCCACGACAGCCTTGGCCGTCGTGACATATCCCAAGTAAAAAAAAGTATATTTAAATGTACTTGAAATGTATTTTATTTATCCTAAATATACTTCTAATATATTGTATGTATATTTTGAAAGTATACTTCAAATATACTTAAATACATTGAATACATACTTATGGTTAACCATAAGTATACTAGAAGTATAATACTGGAGTATAATTTAAATATACTTTTTTTTACTTGGGATATGATTATCATATTATATTTATGTATACATGGTAAATATGAAATAATATAATGTACAATGTCTGTCATTATTTTAAAATATAATACTCTGTCATCTACATTTTACAATATATGAATCAATACATAGCAATATATGGTCCGTCCATATGGCTTAATAATGTTAAATATATTGAATGTCATGAGAAAATTTGATTCGGACTATTCTTGATCAAGGTCTCTGTAAACATATACATGAGCTTGCTTAACTCATAAAATACTTTGTTTCAATAAACATACATGCAATAATGTAATACAGTTTTATTTTGCACATCAATGTATTTTAAAATATATGGATCTATTTATAGCAATGGGTTATCCATCCATACATTGCTATATATTTTCAAATATATGAGGAAGTTTCTCATACATTTAAATATATTTTCGAA
>JACXGM010029533.1:0-13589 GCA_016801145.1 Umbra pygmaea
GGTGGGGATAATATTGACCCTTAAAAAAGGGGTGGAGACATGTGCATTATGTGCGTTAATGTGATCGCCCCCCCTCAGTATTTCAGATGCCCCCTCATCAGCTCTCAGCTGGCGCCCGCTCTGGGGGGCCGGCAGGGGGGCCGAGCCTTGACCAGTGGTGGCCGTGGCCCCCCCTGGCCACCACGTAGCTCCGCCCCTGTTTATGCCACTCCTGGTGCAGAAATTCAAGTACCTCGTTATTGTTGGATGGCTTGTGACCTTCCATCTTCCTCTTGATCACATTCCAGATGTTTTCAAATGGGGTTGATTTAAGAATAATGTGCAGTGGTCTCTTACTTTTTTTCCAGAGCTGTATGTGCATTGGCCTTGGATACAAGCAGTTACTAAGGTGGGATATCATGTCTAGACTACTGCATTGGAGTCCGAAACGGGGTGTGAGGCAAAGTCATGTACAGACACCAGTATGTTCAGAACTCTAATGCCAGGGTTCCTCACATGCACCAAACCCTGTGAACACATCAACTCCCCACTACACTACTTTTACTGGCTTCCTGTTAAGATTCTGCTTCTTGCCTAAAAGGTCCTTCGTGACCACGCCCTGTCTCAATGTGTCGAGGTAATTGTGTGGGGCAGCACCATTCCAATTTCCACTGCCCCTAGTAGAGCCTTTTTCCATAATGTGGTGGTATGCTACTACCTCTCAGTTACAAACACAGCTCAAGGGAAAGCCTACTTACACAGGCAGAAAATATGACAATTCTTTCCATTAACATTCCAAGTAAACTATTATACCAGGGCTTATGCTCTCGTAGATGTCCAATGCACAAATTCAACGATTTTGTGTCTCTCAATTTGGAAGGTTTTCCTGATTCTTTTGGTGCATCATTGAGAATGCAATCCCTCAGAACCATGACAACCACCAGATGTATCCACAGATACAATCCCATCAACCGACAGTAGCTCGCTATTCCAAGGATAACAGGATGTGGGAAAGCCTCTGAGGAATTTCTTTTGATGCCTGCTGTTTTTCATAAACATGGTATTTCTACCTTGGCCTTCTCTTCCCATGAGAAGATCTGCTACATTAGGGTTAGGGGACAATCTAAGAAGTCTGATTTCAGACAAGCAGTTTAAACAACTCCAGCCAAGGACACTAGGAGCCCTAAACTCGGTAACTGGGCTGGGTAAAACCGATGAAAGAATTTATAGTAGCCTATGGATAAAACATGTTAAATTACATTACTTTTTCATGGAAATATCATACATCAAAACATTTTGTAAACAATTTTATCATTAAACTAGTTCACACTAAGAGGAAGCTACACACCGTCTAACATTTAAAAGATGGTTCAGTCTGCGCTAATGCTAATCATTTCACATTTTGCTACGTCCTTTAAAAATAGAACCTTTGGTGTAACATAAGGATTTGTATGTAATACACTCACCATGGTGCTGAAACAGAATATTATTCTGTTTGACAAATAAAAAAAGGACATTTCCACTCCTGTTATACTGCTAGACTAATCGGGACCAGTGCCCTTAATAGTGCTTTTAGAAAGTATTGAACTTTGAACTTGTTTTACTTTGTCACATGTTGTACTGTCAGCCCCTCTCCCCAAAACACACACACTTATCTCAACACTGCTGCACACGTTTGAAGGTATTTCATACAGTGATTAAAGCAAATGGTAATTTCCCTGAAGAATCTGCATTTTGAATATATTTCTTAGGGATGCAGCTTCCTGTACATGAATGCGCTCCCTTCTCTGCAGAAGTGCTCAACCTCCAACACAGGAACACTGGACATAGTCCCCTGCTTGTTCATTCAGTTTCTTTTTTCTACTCTCCATTAGTAGCTGAGTGGCCTTCAAACTTAACAGATAAAACGATTTTATTCACTTGATTGATTGTATAATCTGGCCTTCTATTCTTTATCTGTATAAACTGCTGTATAACTTGAGTTTGAGGTAAAGAATGACAATAATGGTTATTCAAGGTTTATTGGTAATATATCAAGTGTTTTAATACAATAATTTGCAGCATGTCCACACCTTAGCATGGTAGCGTAGAAAACTGTATGAATCATGTGTTAAATGTATGTTCTGCAATATTAGGCAAATATTTGGCTTTTAGGGTCTAAAACCTGTGAATATTAGCACTGACAGGCTAAAACAGGTCCATGTTAATACTCTCATTTCTTTCTGTGTATAGGTTAGTACTCCCTCTCTTCAACCTCATTGGACATGACTATGTAGCTCTGGCCATTCTACCAACCGTACTTCCTCCACTTTAGCAAACCATACCTCACAGTTTGGTAGAGATTCCCTCCCGTAGTAAATAGCTGCCATAGCTGTGAAAAATACCATTGGGTTTCAAGTGAACTCCGGTAAGATAATGATTCATATATATAATATAAACAATATACTACAAATCCTGACTAAAATGGGGGGCTTAAACCTTTTCTGGCAATTGTAAAAGTTGTGGACTGGACCTTTAAACAAAGAAATGTTGTGCTAACTCCTTAAACCTTCCATTAAATATTTCTATCACAGTCAGGAAATAATTTTGATTCACCCCAGTTTCATTTGTTTCAAGAAGATATTTCTGTATTGGATTGAGAGAAGTATCAAAAAATGTTGAATTGTCTGAATATTTAATGCACAAACTGTAACAGAACTTAAAACCAAGCCACCCTCTTGATTCCACGTTTTGCTTAAGAGAAAAGAAGTATGACTCCATTAATGGGATCTCACACAAGTTAAACATTAATAAACGCTTACAATCAGGAAAAAATTTGGCGCTCTCAATCCTTCTTGAGATGGGCAACTTCGTGGAGGTACGCGATGAATAACTTGGTTCCTTCTATGTAGTTGTACCTAGGAAAGGAACGAGTGAAAGAAAACAGTAAGGAAAATAATTTCTAAAAGAGTGTTTACATGCGTGTGTGTGTATGTTCCCATGGTAGGAGACTAAGGTGCTAACCGGCTCATCTTCTCATTCTGCGAGTGGAGCCCATCGTCAAAGCCTCCAATGGGAAGCATAATGATGCTCTTCCCCGTCACGTCTTCAAATGTCTTGGCGATAGGGATGGTTCCCCCCTCGCGGATCAAGTCTGGCTCCACATTAAACACTAGAGGAAACAGTGGTATATCTGAACTAATGCATCTTACGTGTAAAACAATTATGTGGAACTAGTAAGATTAGGAGGTCCTGCTTGCCAGGTTACTGTCTTAATCATAGAAATGGAATCGATAGAAAGGCCATTCCAATTCAAATCAATGTAACAGAATGGTCAGAGCGGCAGACATTTTTATGTGTACCATTCCATTGCAAAGATCTAGCGGCCTAATTCCACATTAACCCAAAATTGCCATTTTGTTGTGTACTAATCGAATGACCACGCCAAGCAGCTCAATGGCCTTGCTATAGATTATATTTCTATGGTCTTAACCTATAGATCAGAGACATACTCAAGATTCATTGTTATTTAGATCGATATATCATGATTTCAAATCACTTCAGCCACACATTAAAGCTGCATTGTGACTGTTATCTATTGAGCCTTCACATTGCAGTGTTGTTTTCCTGACTCCAATAACTACAGGTTGCCCTGTCACTGGGTTGCTGTCTACAGTAATTATATGACCACACAATACAAACAAGCAGAAAACATTTAAAATTTACTTTGTGGGTTATCTGTGGGCAGGGCTGAATATCTGTACCTCTTTTCACAGCTGCTTTGCCGGCCTCATACAGTGGGTGCTTGGTTTCTGCCAACCAGGGCTTAGCCCCGATTACCATCGTGACTTTTAGCTTGTTGGGGCTCTTTCTCTTGGCGAACACAGAGTTCAGGTAATCCGTAACCTGGAAGATTACAAATAAAAAAATGCATACACTTGGGCCGGTTTAAAGAAAACAAGCGAACGGCAAAATTGAAAATTAAAAGAATTAGACCATTATAATTGGGACAATTAAAACAACCTGGATACCTTTTTTTAAATGAACTGGCAAAACAGGTGTGTAGGTTAGAACGGTTCAAGTGTGTTGAACTGCATGTCGTACTTTGGTGTTGAGAGTGAACCACCCACCTGTTTCTTTACCATTGCTGGGTCCATGTCAGGGACCTGTCGGATAGAGAACTTGGCAATGACCTTAGCAGGAATGACCGTCTTGGTGCCTGGGCCAGAGAAGGCTCCATCGATGCCATGGATGGTAACAGTAGGGTAGCGCCAACGATGGGCCAGCAGATCTACCTAACATAGACACGGGATTAATAGACAACATTATTTAGAAACACTGATTCTATGGTCTCTTAACTTATTTAAAACAAATTCCATTTCATATTTACTTTGTTGTTGTACATGAGTTGGCTGACACCGATCTTGGACTTGAAGTTGTCAATGTCAAACTCAATGTCCTGGTACATCTTCCATTCCTGGTCTGAGAGGGGAGCTACAGCCTCTCTAATACCTGGGATCAGGATCTGTCCACTGGGGCTGATCAGTGTGTCTGTGGGCAAGGAGGAGTCAACAACACTAAAACAGTCCTGAAGACATGGACGATCGCTCTGCAATAATCACTGATCTTGATGTAGGAGTTAAGATTGGAATTTAGAGGTTCAACTCACCCAATATCCCAATTAGATCTGTCATGGGCTCTATAACTGTGCCTCCGTATACACCCGAGTGCAAGTCCTGTTTCGGACCCTCTACCTACGAAAAATACAAAGTCATTGTTGCCATTCAAAAATCTTGGAAAAAGTAAAAAAAAACATTTGAAACTTTCTAGAGAATGTTGCTCCAACCTACTTCAGCAAAGAAGTAGCAGTTCCCCCTAGTCCCATAAGTAAGGGCAGGGCGTCGGCTCAGCCAACCACAGTCTGAGATTATGATGTAATCAACATCAGAGAAGAACGTGTCTCTCTGAGCCGTAATCATGGCATCCAGGCCATTGGACCCGGTCTCCTCCATGCCCTCGATGACAAACTTCACATTGACCGGTAGCTCCTGCATGGTAAAAGTGCAGCAGTTCAAAAGCAAGGAAAAATAATATTTGCTACATCAAAGACCTGCAAACTGAAACACACTTGGAGTCGCTCAAGAGCGACGTACAAAGATAATTGTCTACCTTGGGCATGGCTATAACAATTCACACCACCCCTACGAGAGGTTCTGAGCATAGTTAGAATGCCGTCACCAGGATATGAACCCTGGCCACTGTGATGCACTTGCAGCGACTTAAACCACTACCACGCCGATTCATTGTTTAACATTTCTTTAAAAATAAAATAATTATTAGCAGATTATTTTTGCGTGTGAGAAAAGTGAAAACTGGGGCATTCAATAAATTGCAACAGTCAGCCTGTAAATATTTTCACCAAATACATTTTCATGTCCTATGAATTCTCTCTGGTATAGTACTGTATAGTTACAATGTTGAGGGCCTGGTAAGCTTCCACTGTATGGATCCAAGCCAAAACAGGGGCCTTGTTGTCAGATGCCCCTCTGCCATAAAGGTTACCTTGGGGTAAAATCACAAGTTAATAATTGCCAGATGACAATTCTGTTCAAATCACATTGACATTAGTCATGCATATATCCATTTCACCAGTTCAATTCAAATTCTTAAAATAAAATCTTGCCATGAAGTAATTGCTTCATTCCACTAACAATAAAACCTTGTAGGTGTTAGTTGAAAAGAAACGTCTGTTTTAGTTCTACAATATAGATGACTGTAACGAACATTGAAAACTGTATGTAATGTAAATTATATATTTATATATAATTGAGACCAAACCCATAAACAACTGTTGCCTACCATTAATATCCGTCAGGTTGTACGGGTCAGTGGCCCAGCCGTCCTCTAGCTTAGCTGGCTGGACATCAACATGTCCATATACACAGACGGTCTGCTTACGCTGGTCACTGCCAAACTGGGCTGTTACCACCTTGGGCAAGGCCACTGTCTTACCGTCAGGTAGCTAAGCATGATAATGGAACACAATGTGGATAATCAACAAAAAAAAAATAGGTCAAGGCAGGGAGCATTTCCTTTAACGACTAATTTCCCTTATGTGCAAGTCCAATGAAACACTGAAGACTAATAAAAAATAAAATCCTATAATTTAATCAGTGAGTAAGCCACGCTCTAGAAAATTAACCTCTTGTATTCCGATGTCGACTAGATCAACCATTCCTCCCATAACTCGTAGTTTCTCAGCTGTCATATTCATCATGCGATGGCAGTCCGGCCTCCTCAGGACGTCACTGGAGTCACTCTCCACAGCTACCCAGTCCCTCAGAGTCTAACACACACGAACAGTGTTTCTCATTAAAGGATATTCATGATATCAGTAAAGAAAACAGACACCAGCGTTATCATGTGTAGAAACTTGCCTGTACATATTGCTCTTGTTGGCTGTCAACATACTGACTTAGCTTCTCATACTCAAACAAGTGGTCAGGATGGGAAGTGACAATAGATGTAAGAACAAGGAGAATGGATGGTATTTTCCAAATCTTCATCTGTAAAAAAAGTTTGTTTACTGTTTACTAAAAACAGCATAAAGCAACTTAGACAACATAATTACTGTAACCGAAAAACATTACATTTTGAAAACGTTGATTGTTATAGCTCAAATGTCACAATGTAGATTAATTTTCGATTTAAACAGAGAAAATAAGTCTTACCATAGCGTCTTGTGATTTTGGTACTTAAGAAATGTGAACCGATCTTCAAAAATCCTTTGAGGCACACTGGGTTTTATACTTCTGGTAACCGGCTCACCTCCTGATGAGAAGAGTTCACCAGGTCAATCCTTTCCAGGAGAGAAGCCAATAAAGCTGACAAAATAAAATGATCTTGCTGACAAGCACAATCAGGCAAACTATTGATCCAATTCCAAGAATGAATGCATGCTGTGCCGCCCAACACGAACAACATTAAGTAAGCAACAAAACCATATGAAACGGGACTACCCAGCTAGCACATACAGCAATGTCCTGGGACACAATTTTATTCAGAACTTGATAAGAGCCTATTTCTCCTACTATAATATTGCAAACAGGTTTCCTACAATGTTCTGAGAATGGTGTATTATCATTTATTATCAGATCTCAAATTCACAGTAAAAACTCAATGACAAAATGCATGAATGGAAGTTCTCAGACTAGGCTGTTAGAAAATGGTTGGTGACAAAATGTTTGATGTAAAGTGAGAGATAAGCATGAAGGGTTTACAAAACCAAACTGTGTTTTATTCAGTAAACACACTTGAAAAGACTGCCTCCAAGGGTAACACAAATAATACTTAGTATACAAAAGCAAATCGACATACGCACATACCTGACATAGGATAATGACCAACTACACACAATCTGAGTGGAACTTAAATAGAGAAAAAATAATTAAGTGCAGCTGGGTAAGTGATTAACTGAAATGATTGGATAGCAGAATCATGTAAAGTGAACATTTGAACAGGGAGCCGAAACAAATGACACACCTACACAGACGCCAACCATGATAAAGCACACAGGGAAGAAACCACAACTCAAAACAAGAAGAAACACAACATATCAGCTCCCCAATAAAATGAGACTCTGACATAGGGTGATTAATGGTTTAATTGGTTAAAGTAAGGTTTGTTTGTTGAAAATCAATAACTATCTCTAACTGGGACTAATAATAATTTGAAATAGTGATGCATATTAAACTAACTTTAAGCAAATAGCAATCTTTGCATAACTGTAGACATATTGCCTGTTGATGCAGAATAATCCGTAACAATAGTGACACATTGAGGGAATCCCTCATGGGGGTGCTGTAGCACACTGTGTTCAATCAAGCCAACTAAAGGAAGCTGCCAACAGGGAAACATAGTAGGCTACAGGTGTAATCCAATTACCCTGCATGACTGTTTTGGACAATTAGAGTTTTTAAAACTGGGAACATTGCTTCCTGCCCTTTTAAATCTAGGATCTTCTCAGCAGGCCATGTTCTAAAGCCAAAATACATTTTGTGGGAGGATTTGTATACTAATTTTCTCTCCCCCTGAACTTGGGATGGTCAAGGTCACTCACAAGCTTCCTCATGTCGCTGACAAGTCCAGTAGTAGTAGCAATAGCAGTAGTACTAGTAATAGTAGTAGTAGCAATAGCAGTAGTACTAGTAATAGTAGTAGTAGCAATAGCAGTAGTACTAGTAATAGTAGTAGTAGCAGTTGTAGAATTAGGATGAGTAGCAGTATCACACTTGAACAATATTAATACACATTATTACACACAATTCTAATACTAATACACACTATTGCACACTACTACAACACAATAAATACAGTTAGAGTATGGATTAATTGATTCGAGTGGTCGGAGTAACTGTATGGTGTCGTCGGCGTGGGCGGACAGTCATGGGAGCCACAGGACAATTTTTGCTGCCACAGCTTCTCGAGAGAGAAAGTTTGCCGTCAGCGCTCTTCATCAAGCTTTTATTTTTGTAGCCTACTTCCACTGACCTGTAGTGTGAATTTGTATATTAGCTAAATATTTAGTTTCACCAAGCACATTTAGGTTTGACATTTAACATTTAGATTTAACATTTAACATTTACATATAACATTTAACATTTAGATTTAACATTTAAATTTAACAACTAGCATTTGAATTTAAGATTTAACATTTCGATTTAACATTTAGATTACAATTTAACATTTAGATTCAACATTTAGTTTTAACATTTAACATTTAACATTTAGATTTAACATTTAGATTTAACATTTAGCATTTAGATTTAACATTTAGCATTTAGATTTTACATTTAGCATTTAGATTTAACATTTAACAATTAGATTTAATATAGTTTTTTAAGTAAATAAAAAAAGTTCACAAATATTGCTGTAAATGTGGTAAAAGGTGACTTAAAAAATTGAACACCACGTTTTTAAATGTTGTTTGGAGCTAAATGTGGTTTGGAGCTAAATGTGGCACCCCTAACAATTTCCATGATTTTCATTTATAAATAATTGGGTGTTTCGGATCAGCAATTTACATTTTGATTTATCAAATAACTGAAGGACACAGTAATATTTCAGTAGTGAAATTAGGTTTATTGGATGAACAGAAAATGTGCAATATGCATCAAAACGAAAATAGACAGGTGCATAGATTTGGGCACCCCAACAGCATTATCACATCAATATTTAGTTGATTCTCCTTTAGCAGAAATAACAGCCTCTAGACCCTTCCTATAGCCTGTAATGAGTTTCTGGATTCTGGATGAAGGAATTTTGGACCATTCCTTCTTGCAAATCATCTCCAGTTCAGTTAGGTTTGATGGTTGCCGAGCATGGACAGCCCGCTTCAAATAACCCCACAGATTTTCAATGATATTTGTTTCACATATATATTTCAGAACATTGTACTTGTTCCTTTGCATAAATGTCAGAGTAGATTTTGAGCAGTGTTTGGGGTCATTGTCTTGTTGAATTATCCATCCCCGGCGTAACTTCAATGCTGTGTTCTTTTGCCGTCATGCATAACGCCCCTTGTTATGACCAAATAACTCCATCTTTATTTCATCAGTCCACAGCACCTTCTTCCAAAACTAAGCTGGCTTGTCCAAATGTGCGTTTGCATACCTCAAGCAACTCTGTTTGTGGTGTGTGTGTGCAGAAAAATCTTCTTCCACCTCACTCTCCTGCACAGCTTCTCCTTGTGCAAAGTGTGCAAAATTGTTGAACGATGCACACTGACGCCATCTGCAGCAAGATTATATTGTAGGTCTTTGGAGGTGGTCTGTGGGCTGTTTTTGACAAATCTCACCATCCTTTGCCTTTGCCTCTCCGATAGTTTACTTGACCTGCCACTTCTTGCCTTAACAAGAACTGTGCCTGTGGTCTTCTATTTCCTCAAAGTCCAAATTTAAGAAAAACAAACCCAACTTCACTGTATTTCTGCCTGATATATATATATATATATATATATATATATATATATATATATATATATATATATATAATTGTTACATTTGTTGTAATAAAAAATCAGCCGTTTTTTGCTTAATGAAAAAACGACTACCGACCCAAGATTGTGCACCCATGGATGTAAATAAAAGGAACACAAATCCCAAAATATTTCTTAAAATGTTGATTTGACACTGCAGTCATGCACTGTCAAAGTGCGGGACTCATTAAGTCATGTTTAAAAAAAGAAAACATACAGTATAAAAGTCAAATATAGTTTTTTGTACTTGACTTATAAAAATAATAGTATTCATCAGAAACATGCACTTTATTTCATTTGCACAGTTATTACAAATAATGTTATAGCCCACATAAAATATAGCTAATGTAACTAAACAAACACAAGCGGCCCAACAGCAGGTCATCTGTCTGAGCACAGAGTATTTTGAAAGTCTGGTGATGCGCATGATGCTATATAGCGAAACATAATGAGCAATATAGGGATTAAAATGATTTTACAGTAGTAGTAGTAGTAGTAGTAGTAGTAGTAGTAGTAGTAGTGGTAGTAGTAGTAGCAGTAGTAGTCCCAAGTAAAAAAAAAGTATATTTAAATATACTTGAAATGTATTTTATTTATCCTAAATATACTTCTAATATATTATTTTGGTATGCATATTTTGAAAGTATACTTCAAATATACTTAAATACATTGAATACATACTTATGGTTAAACATAAGTATACTAGAAGTATAATACTGGAGTATAATTTAAATATACTTTTTTTTACTTGGGGTAGTAGTAGTAGTAGTAGTAGTAGTAGTAGCAGTAGCAGTAGTAGTTGTAGTAGTAGTAGTAGTAGCAGTAGTAACAGTAGTTGTAGTTGTAGTTTTAGTAGTAGTTGTAGTAGTAGCCAGGGACGTGCACAGACATTTTGAGGGGCAGGGGCTCAAGTGGAAAAAAAGGGCACTTCTCATAATTACGTTTTTAAAAAAAACTTTTTTTAATAAGTATATATATTAACACAACAACACACACAGAAACCATGGGCGTGTTATACTAATAATTTGTTTATTTTTACACAAGGCACTACATCATTTTAATTATTTTTGTGTTATCAGAATACATAACACTTTAAAATCAACACAAATATTCACTCTAAACTGAAAAGGGCTGTTGCTGCAGTTTTCTGTTGTGCAAACTTATTTAATAGAATTAGACTTCTAGAATGTTCTTTCCAGAGCAAAAATAATATTTTTAATTCAGTAGTTTTTGTTATCATAGCCTACAAATGTATTTTCCTCGATTTACTGAAGCCTATATGTAAAACTACTGTCTATGTCAATGGTCCTCAAACCCTTCCATGGAGGGCCTAGTGTATGCTGGTTTTTGGTCTTTCCCTTCAATTAGAGCCAAATTAGGACCCAGACTGCCAGGTGAGGGGAGATCCTAACCAATTAGTGAGGTACTCCATCAGGCTTGTACAAGGTAAAAGCAAAAACCTGCATACACTAGGCCCTCCATGGAAGGGTTTGGTGACCCCTGTTCTATGTGTAAAACACATTTACAGCTGCACAGCTAGCACATTGAGCGTCTGGCTCGCATATTGGCTGCGCTGCGGCAACTGCACATCCAATGGTGCGGGCGCCACTGACGTGCGACCAATGAGCCAACTCTACATCATTACATGTCAGAGCCCGCCAAGGGGGCATGGGGAGCCTCAGCCTATAATAGTCCCCGAATTTGCCATTATAGCAGGTCTTCATTCATTCATAGACTGTCTGACCTATATTAGAAGCTATGTATATCTGTCATTGATTTGCACTGAATTGATTCTCAAAAATACGGAACAAAGTGCGTTCCGTATCAGTTCAATACGGAACAAGACTTTTATGTGTCAAATACGGGACGATTCCGTATTATACGGAATGGTTGGCAACGCTACTAGTAGCTCATGAGGCATGCATTCAGAGGTGGGTAGAGTAGCCAAAATCTGTACTCAAGTAAAAGTAGAAGTACTTATGGAAATATTTACTCTAGTAAAAGTAAAAAGTAGCAGCCGTAAAAGTTACTTGAGTAAGAGTAAGAAAGTATTTGATGAAAAAACTACTCAAGTAGTTACTAGTTACTTTCGATCTGATTGATAAGAAGCAAAAACCCTGAATTTCAGACTACTTGGAGAGCTTTCACATAACTCTCCTTGAAAGTTTCATTGTTCTGCTTACAATCTTTGCTTTCAGGTCATTTGAGAGTTGTTTTGAGGCCCCCATGTTGCCACTATTCAGAGAGTTAAAGAGAACAATTTGCAATTGGCCACCTTAAATGATTGAATGCACCCAAATGTATGCACCTGTCTATTTACGTTTTGATGCATATTGCACATTTTCTGAGTTAATTTGCAAAAAATATTTTTTTTTATCAAGATCCTATGTTTAGGTTCAGTAAATTAACTTCTATAACATTAATGAATGGTGTGCTGGACTAACCAGAGCTCTTCCTTTTAAAACATACTTTGTTCCTATATTTTTAAGTATATGCATTCTTTAGGTACGAATAAAATACAATCTCGGTTTTGTTTGTATGTATTGTCTACACTTTAGTGAGGTGTCTGTCCGGATTTGTGTATAAATGCAAGACGTCATATTAGGCTATTCAATTTGTTTAGGTTTTCTGAAAAAAAGGATATGAAAATGTATGTTTGTTTGTGAACGTGTGTGTAATGAATTACTCCCAAAGATTTATAAGACCAATACAGTTTATTCTAAAGGTTAGAATACCAATCCAAGATCACAGGCAAAGGTACAGAGGATAATCCAAAAAACACAATAAGAGATAAACCATGTACGGGTCAAGCCAGAATAACGAAAGGTACAGAGGTAAATCCAAGGCAGCATAATCAACAAACAATGCAAAGGTCAAACCGGAATAAGAATATAGTAATGGAACGCTCAGAATGGAGAAAATCAATACTCACAATACCTCGCGAAGAGGCAATGGAGTGTGTGTGCTTTATATATGGACTGGGTGAGAGCAGGTGTACAGAATTAGGGTGATTGAGTCCGGGTTATGGGAATTGTAGTTCTGAGTAATCTAGGAAGGGGAAGATGTAGTTCTCAGGGAAGAGGAACTGGGAGACGTTACAGTGTGTTTCACAAGATTTGTCATTGCTTGCACAAGAGCGCATATGAGGAAAAACACTTGGACAGTGTGTAAATTAATATTACAATAAAAGGAAAGTGCCCAAAGTTACTAAATTACCGTTACAGTTTTTTCCAATTGCTAACACACAAAATGCATAATTTGGCTCATTGTGTCAAAACTCAACACACAAGAATGCTTTACACAACACTTGAAGATTAACATTGAACTGCCATGTCAAAACTGCCATTCTGCAATCAAAACTTAACACTCTCACTTCAAAAGGTCCTCTTCAGATCGATAGTTAACACACATGCACATGAACAATAAACAGTCAAACAGACACAACACACTGGTCAACTTTACTCAAGACACTTCTGTCATTTGTAGTTTTTAAACCGTTTTTATTCCCGTAACCAAGCCTCAGTGATACATTGTACAGGTAGTAAAACAACTCCCATTACAAGTCAGGGATCACTCTGTCGATTGGGGTCTGGCC
>JACXGM010029534.1:0-13628 GCA_016801145.1 Umbra pygmaea
CATCCTTAAAATAAGACATATTTACTTAACAAACTATATTTGTATTAGATAAAAACACTTGTTTTTAGTAAATATGCCCTGAAAATCTGTGTAATTTTTCTTGTTCCATTGGCAGATAATTTTACTTATTACAAGCAAGAAATACCTTGTATTCATAGTTTATTTACTTGTTTTTGTAGAGTCATTTTTTGCAGTGTACAGACAGGGTTCAAGATTAGCACCATTTACAAGCCAAATGCTGAAAAAATATGCAGGTGGCTGGTAGATTTTTTCCACAGAAAATCACATTCTATGATTTTTAAATAATTAATTTACATTTTAATGCATGACATAAGTATTTGATAGATCAGAAAAGCAAAACTCAATATTTGGTACAGAAACCTTTGTTTGCAATTACAGAGATCATACGTTTCCTGTAGTTTTTGACCAGGTTTGCACACACTGCAGCGGGGATTTTGGCCCACTCCTCCATATAGACCCTTCTCGAGATCCTTCAGGTTTCGGGGCTGTCGCTGGGCAATGCAGACTTTCAGCTCCCTCCAAAGATTTTCTATTGGGTTCAGGTTTGAAGACTGGCTAGGCCACTCCAGGACCTTGAGATGTTTCTTACGGAGTCACTCCTTAGTTGCCCTGGCTGTGTGTTTCGGGTTGTTGTTGTGCTGTAAAACCTAGCCACGACCCATCTTCAATGCTCTTTCTGAGGGAAATAGGTTGTTGACCAAGATTTCGCAATACTTGGCCCCATCGATTATCCCCTCAATACAGTGCAGTCGTCCTGTCCCCTTTGCAGAAAAGCATCCCCAAAGAATGATGTTTCCACCTCCATGCTTCACAGTTGGGATGGTGTTCTTTGGGTTGTACTCATCCTTTTTCTTCCTCCAAACATGGCGAGTAGAGATTAGGCCATATATCTTGACTTTTGTCTCAACTGAATGAATGACCTTCTCCCATTCCTCCTCTGGATCATCCAGATGGTCATTGGTAAACTTCAGACAGGCCTGGACATGCGCTGGCTTGAGCAAGGGGACCTTGCGTGCGCTGCAGGATTTAAATCCATGACTGCATAGTGTGTTACTAATGGTTTTCATTGAGACTGTGGTCCCAGCTCTCTTCAAGTCATTGACCAGGTCCTGCCATGTAGTCCTGGGCTGATCCCTTACCTTCCTCATGATCATTGATGATCGGGGTGAGATCTTGCATGGAGCCCCAGACCGAGGGAGATTAATTGTCATCTTGAACTACTTTCATTTTCTAATAATTGCGCCAACATTTTTGCCTTTTCAGCAAGCTGCTTGCCTATTGTCCTGTAACCCATCACAGCCTTGTGCAGGTCTACAATTTCATCCCTGATGTCCTTACAAAGCTCTCTGGTCTTGGCCATTGTGGAGAGGTGGGAGTCTGTTTGAGTGTGGTTACAGGTGTCTTTTATATAGGTAATGAGATCAAACAGGTACAGGTAAAAAGGTTCAGTGTGTAATATTTCTAAGTATCTATTGACAGAAATGCAATGTAAGATCCATAACTCTGTTTTCAGTGGTATGTAAAGACCTTACATAATGAACCATTATTTTTTAACTACCTTAGAATGAGCCGTATCGAGGTCGCTGAATTTTGTCTACATGATTCTACCGTAGCCCTTAGTGAACAAACAGCGCTACAGCGTCGTTTCGTCACTACCACAGCTATTATTTAGCACAAGAGCCGACAGGGTTAATCTGCTTTGAAGAAGCAAAAGCATGATGAAGCCAGACGAATACGGGAGCAACGCAGTTGGAAATCCCGGGTAAACATCAATGTGGCTTTTCCCAGATAGAAGGCTCTAATGAAGGAAAAACATTTTCAAAGCGATGCCGAAGTTGGCTGGACAGGTAAGGTATTCCAACTTTAGCAATGCAAATGAAAACTTTTGTTTGACAATGTTAGCATTGGCTAGAAGCTAGCCATAGACACCATGACAAGTGACTTTTCCCTTGTCAGTGGTGTAAAATATGTAGTTGGATTGTTGCATGTAACTTAGTTCTTCTCCCTCGCTGTGTTATTGCTTTGCTATGTGGGAAGAAACATGCTAGTTACGTTCGTGAGACAATCAGTTGATTAGTACTATTGACCGCAAAACAGTAAGGTTAGCCTACAGCATAACAGCCATATTAACCAGCTAAACTTTTACTAACGTGTTAGAAGAAATATGTAGTTGGATAGTTTCATGTGGCTCTCCTCTCGCACTGTGCTATGGCTTTGCTACAGTATGGGGGGATAAATGTGCTGGTTATGGTTGTGAGGCAATCAGCTGATTACTACTATTTACTGTCAAAAAGTAATGTTAGATTCACAGCATAACAGCTCATATTAGCCAGCTAAATTTTTAGTACCCTGTTATAAAAAATATGTAGCGTTAGTTGGATTGTTATTTCGAAAGCACGATGAAGCCAGATGAATACGGGAGTGACACAGTCAAAAATCACGGGGTAAACATCAGTTTGGCTTTTCCCAGATAGAAGGCTCTAGAAGGAAAAATGTTTTCAAAGTGACTTTTTTCTTATCTTGTACTAACTAGCATGCAGTGTTGGGCAAGCTTCTTGTAAAATGTAGTGAGCTAAGCTACTAGATATTCTACACTACATGAAGCTTCACTACCCTGAAGCTCCCCCCAGGAAAATGTAGCAAGCTAAGCTACAAAAAAATGGCTAAAGTAGTTTACTACATGTAAGCTATTTTATTTAGATTTTTAGATTGAACCGACTTCATTCAAAGTCAATGCTATCTTTTAAAATATTATTTAATGAATTCAATGAATCCTTTTGTTCTACTGCTTAATTCTATCTCTATCTCATGGTGGCACCATGTTGTTTTCTATAATAGAGCTGAATTAAATGTTTCAAACAAATGAACCATCTTCAGACAAAAAGCACATGAGTTAGTCTTCATAAAGTAAACCTTTGTCAACCTAAGTTATGCCCATCATTACATTTGACTGTAGTAAAACGTGACACAGACCCTTTGAGCTATATTATTACTTGTATTATTTAGCTAGCTTAACATTTGAATACATTATGATATGAATATGAACAGATTACATCAGTTGTAATATGCTACATATACTCCTCTATTATTCTGTTAAGCTACATTGTCTGTTAGAATATCTGGGGAGCCAACTGACCCACCCACATTGCCAAGATCACACCACCAAAATGACACCAACAGACTGCAACCAACCTGAAAGAGGATCGAATATAGTCCACACAGTGTCCTCCCATCCCACAAGTGTATGGTATCATTGGGCAACATGAATCAGTGCTGGAGTGGCGCTGGAACAAGAATATTCCAGTGGAGAGGGGAGCCTCATCAAACAGTGCCGCCGTACACTTTTAGACCCCTGGGCCAGACTACACTATATCATAGAACATACTGAAGAGATGAGTCTTCAGCACAGACTTAAATGTTGAGACTGAGTCTGCATCATTCACATGGGTTGGCAGATCATTCTACCAAGTTGGAGCTCTATATGAGAAAGCCCTTACTGCAGCTGTTTGTTTACAAATTCTAGGAACAGTAAGGAGGCCTGCATCTTGTAAACGTAACATATGTGTAGGTACAGATGGCAGCACCAAATCAGAAAGATATGTAGGGGAAAGTCCATTTAGTGCTTTGAAGGTTAACAGCAAAATTGTAAATCAGCCTTAGTCGAAATGTGCAGCCAATGTAGAGAGAATTGCGGTAATATGTTCACATTTTGCAGATCTATTCAGAATTCTGTCAGCCATGTTAAGCACAAATTGAAGTTTGTATGGGTAGCCAGAAAGGAGAGCAATGCAAGTAGAGTTGCATTCGTCAATGAAAATTATGACTAAATATCATCGCCAACTAACCTTTATCACGTGATGAAAACGAGACAAGGCGCTACGTAAATGCTGGCCATGCGACGATGACTATAGTTAAATATATGATGCAGTATTGTTGGTGAATAAAAACGAGACTAATTGTAGTTTACAATATAAAAACTGCGAAAATCTCTCTGCATTTTCAAGACAGACAACATTTTATAACATTATTTTGCCTGGTTTAGCCGCGTTATTATTATTATTTTAAAGTATTTCTGTTTCCTGTAGGTGTGGGCGGATCGATCCCAAAATCTAATGTAATACCGATATTACATTTCGGTTTTAAAGATCGTTACAAGAGTCGATAGGAGCGATAACACTTTCAGTTTCTTTCTTCTACATCAAAGAATAAAAATTTCACACTGTGCAAACAAGTAATGTTCTGTCGTCATTAACACATCTGAAGTGCCTCTCTCGCTCCACGGCTGTTGCTTGTGAGTGGTTGTCACTCAAACAACGAGCATACCAGTCACGCACACAGCGCTCCGTGGCCCTGACTACCAGCACCAACTGCCAATCCGACACTATAGTCTTAGCACTTTTTTACAAAGTCTCACAGCTGGCAGGTAGAAATTCCACCACTGACCTTACAATGCACTGCAAAAACTGCCAGTGCACTGAGATAATTTGACTTCCAATACGTCTGAAAATAAGACAAAAACAAGGTAAGAAATCTAACATAATTTGTATATAACTCTTAAAGCAAGATCAAATATTTAAAATAATAAATACAACATAAGTATTCTTGTTCAGATGTGTCAATTTTGGCAAACTTTTAATTTTGTCTATACTACTAGGTACTTATACTATATTGACTGTGTTAAATATAATTGCATTACTAAAAAGAGACTAAATTGCAATTTTCATTGACTAAAACTAGACTAAATGTCATCGATTTTTGTCAACTAAAACTAAACTAAAATAATCATAGATAATTTTGACTAAAATAAGACTAAAATGCTCAGACTTTTAGTCGACTGAAACTTGACTAGACTAAAAGGGTATGAACATGACTAAAACTAATAAAAACTAAAATCACAGCTTGACACAAAGACTAGACTAAAACAAAAATTAAAACAGGCTGCCAAAAACAACACTAATTGCAATAATCCAATCTTTAAGTAACACAGGCATGGATGATCTGTTCTGCATAATTTCTTGACAGGAATTTTTGAATTTTTGCAATGTTCCAGAGATGGAAATTAGCTGCTCTTGAGAAACGTTTTAGATGTTTGTCAAAAGAGAGATCTAAGTACAGTGTAACACCAAGGTCTTTTACAGTTTTTTTATATAACTGTACAACCATCAATGTTCATTGACAGATTTGACAGCAGGCCTCTTTTTTTCTTGTGATATAAAAATAGCATTTCAGTTTTTTCCTGAGTTTAGAAGTAAATAATTTTGTTTCAACCAATTCTTTGTCTAATTTTGGGGCATCACCCTTTTTCACTGAAATGTATAGCTGTGTGTCATCAGCATAGCATTGAAATTTGACATTGTGTTTCCAGATGACATGACAAAGAGGCAATCATAACACTTTTTCAATTATTTTTCTGAAAAACTGTAGATTTGAAATAGGCTGGTAGATATTTTTTTAAAGTGGCTACACTACAGCCATTTTTAGGGAGTTTGGTATACACCCAGAAGCTAGGGAGCAATTTATTATTTTTAGTATATGTGGGCCAAGCACAGGGAGTATCTCCTTTAGTTGTTTAGTTGGACTAATTATCTGCCATGACTACTAGACCAGATACAAATTCTGGGAATTTATTAAGAAGCAATGTGTATGCATTGCCCAGGTGGCCTGTAGATAGTAGCTATAAAAAGTGATTGAGAAAGCTGTATAGATTTCATGACTAGAACCTCAAAATGTACCAACCCAGGTATGTTTTGGCGTTTAGGTTTACGATAAGTGTTATAAATGTTGGCGGCGACAATGCTGATATTGTCACTATTGTAACCAGGAGAAGAGGTCTCATTACGGTTTCACACAAGCCAATCACATTAAGTTTATGATCCATAATTAGTTGACTATGATTTCAATTGAAGCAAGGGATCAAACATTTAGTAGTACCATTTTTTGGGTTAGAGTATTTTTTGTAATTATAATCATTTTTATTTGTGACAGAAATGGTTGAGGGCTTTATTTTAGTAAGATTAATAAAGGTGAACATCTTGTTTAGCTTTACTCAACCTGGATTGGGGTACAGTCACAGTCCCAATGAGGAAAACTGAACTCACTTCACTGGCTATACTAGTGGCAGACTCCACTAATCTAGCAGACTGGCTAATAGTCTGCCAATCTCTCGTGGGGAGAGTCTGAATTAGTATAGACTGTCAGCAATGCCTGGATTAAGAGAAATAATGATGTGCAATATCACATGGTTTTCTGTTTGCGTCACTGATAATTTGGTCGTATCACAATTGGACAAAGGTGGTGCTTAATCATGGAGCAGTGTTTTCATCTGTGTGTGCGTTTCAATTAATCTACCGGAGGGAAACAACAGAATGGAGTATTCGTTGTATCATATATTTATTTATCGCAACGTCATGGCACACCATTCTCCAGGTAAAACAACTCCATCAAACGCACTCGAGGTATTTCGCATTTGTGGATCAATCAAACTTTTTCCAAAACCAGTTGGCAAGCATGCTAATACATCTCTTTTGCTAATTAACATCTTTAAGCACAACTGTTGAACTGGCTTAAATTAATGTATACCGTGGATACTACTAAGATTAGAAAAAGTTCTGTAAAAAACATCCCCAGAAACTTAGATGTTAAACTTTTTTAAGGTTCCACGATCAGTTTCCAATAGGAAAAAAACAATAGGAAGTGTCGGAAGGGGTTGGGCCTAGATTTAGAATTTCCTTTTCCGTTGTTTCAAGGCAAATATACCAATTCCTACAGCATATGGACACAGAAATTAAATGACGCAACTGACCAAATTATGCGAGATTAAATTCTGTGTTTCAGAGATGAATAGTCTGCAGCCTAACTTGCACCCTATTTCATCGTGAGACTATTGGAGTTAGACTCCTGTCTATGTTGCTAGATAAAAGAAGAGTACCATTCCAGCTATGGAGTCTGTCACTCTTCAGCAGGTTAGGCTTAACTCTTTTTGTGGCCGAAAAAAGAGAGACAGTTATCTACAAATTCTCCTGTACCTGACAGAACTTGAGTTATGTGAATCTGATGTAGATCTCTTTACTACCCCTAACTGGAAGGGGTCCAGAGACAAACAAATTGCTTACCACAGCTATGCAGACAACACCCAAATCTAATTAGCCCTATTGCCTAATGACTACAGCCCCATTGACTCCCAAAACCTTCTTCAGTTAAACAAAGAGAAAACTGAAGTCATTGCATTTGGAAACAAAGATGAAGTTCTCAAGGTGAACGCATACCTTGATGCTAGGGGTCAAACAACTAAATATCAAGTCAGGAATCTTCATGTGATTCTGGAGTAGGACCTTAGTTTCAGTAGTCATGTTAAAGCAATAACTAAATCAGCATATTATCATCTTAAAAATATCTCAAGAATTAGATGCTTTGTTTCCAGACAAGACTTAGAGAAACTTTTTCATGCTTTCATCACCAACAGGGTGGTTTATTGTAATGGCCTCCTCACTGGTCTTCCCAAAAAGACCATAAGACAGCTACAGCTCATACAGAATGCTGCTGCCAGGATTCTGAGCAGAACCAGAAAATATGAACATATCACGCCAGTCCTCAGGTCTCTACACTGGCTCCCAGTCACATTTAGGATATACTTTAAAGGATTATTACTGTTATATAAATCACTCAATGGCCTAGGACCTCAATACATTGCAGATATGCTCATTGAATATAAGCCCAACAGATCACTCAGATCAATAGGATTACATCAGCTAGAGATACCAAGGATTCACTCAAAACACGGAGAATCTTCTTTTAGCTACTATACCAGCTGCAGCTGGAACCAGCTCCCAAAAGAGATCAGATGTGCTCCAACAGTAGTCACCTTTAAATCCAGACTCAAAACACATCTGTTTAGCTACGCATTTAAATAAATGAACAATGTGCTAAATCCGAACTGATTGCACTATATTTTAGATGGTTCGTTCAGTCTCTAATTTCTTAACCGTACTATTTTTCTAATAGTTTTTTTCTTTTCATTTTAATTGCTTTAATTTTATCTTAAACCTGTTTTAAATTTTTATGTTTTCCTGTTCAGGTAAAGCACCTTGAACTGCCAAGGACTATGTCAGTAGCCCTGACCCCAGGTAAACACTGTATGATCGCTGGCTTATTCTTTAGTCTAATATTACAGGTAATGGAGTCATTGATTACTAAGCTTTTCATTTTGTCTATGGTCCTGCTTAAACACATCTGCCCCCCAATCCCTAAAAGAGACGACTCAGACCCTGAGTCAGACCCTGAGTCAAACACTGAAATAATTTCAGCCACGGTCGGTGGATCTTAATTGGGGACGATGATACTTAGTTTTGGCTTGTTGTACTAGTTGAGAAACTCCTTGGGCCCTATTTTAACGATCTAAGCGCATGGCGTGAAGCGCATGGCGTGAAGCGCATGGCGTGAAGCGCATAAGCCCATGGCGTGAAGCGCATAAGCGCATGGCGTGAAGCGCATGGCGCAAGTGTGCTTTGGGCATGTCCAAATCCACTTTTGCTATTTTAACAGCGGATAAAGATCCCATGCGCCAGGCGCATGGTCTAAAAGGGTTGTACTAAGTGTCTTCATTAATTCATAGGATTGTTTTGGGCGTAACATGCAATAAACCAACCAGAGATTCATCTCCCTTTCCCTTTAAGAGCCAGGTGCATTTGTACCTTTCGCGCATTGCTATTATGACTGCGGATTTATACCGTAATATTTCATTTGTAATATTTTGCATGTCCGTGTGCTGCTGTGCTTCCCTGTGTGTGTGCAACAAGCATACTGTGCACGCACTGTGCCTATGCCATAGGTGCATTTGTCTAATTTGCTGTTAAAATAACTATGCCATTGACTTTAGACCAGGTTTTTGTTGGTCAATGGCGCAATCACTTTCCGATGCCTCAAGATAGCAATACTACATCAAGAATTATCCTAAACACACCTCCCTGTTAGACCAACACTCCCATGGGCGCAAATATGGGCGCAGGTGCATTTGCTATTTAAACAACGTGGGCGCCTGACGGGAAAACGACAACTGCATCGGTCTTAAACTAGCAAAGACACCTGCGTTCAGACTTTGCGCTGCATTGCGCAGGGGTGCAAGACAGGGCCCCTTGTGTCCAAAACAGCATCCTGTGTTGAAAACTTTAAATGAAAAAAAGTGAGGTAAAAAGTAAATAGTATGCTGGTAGACTGGTAGATGATAAAATATAATAAAGGTAAAAGAGTTTGGCAATTGGCCAAGATGCTAATAGAAAGCAGCAATACACGCTAACAATAACACAACACGAATAGTGTTAAATATGCAGTTTGTGAGTTCATGACATTGGCTACAGGCTGTAAAAGTGGTGCTATTTAGCAAAATGTGTCCCCAAATAGTCTACTTTGTCATGTATTTGTCATCAAACCACCAGACTTAAATGTGGAATTTCATGGCTAACTGAGGTATGAAAGTGATTCTACGAAGAGTGACAGCATCCTACACATCCAGGCTAAATTGGGAGGTTTAAAATAATATGTTGTTAATTGCAATATCCAAGAATCCATCTTTTAAATGTATCATTATTAATTGTTATATTACATACTTTTCCACCAAACAAATAAACACTTAAAGCTAAGAGCATTTCCTTCAACATGACAAGAAAGTATGTGGGTTAAAAAATGTAATTCACTTCATAATTTAGTTTATTTCCTGCAAACTACATCTGCATTCCAGATAACTTGCGGGACGTGTGAGGGATTTCTAAAATTCTAAGTAATTATTTATCTTTCTTTGGTTTGTTGACAGAGCAAAGTCCTCCAGTGATCAAGCTCAATTCTGTGGTGCTGACAGACGCTGAGAGGACTCTGTCTGTTGGATCATCTCTCAATTTGACCTGTGAGGGAGACAGCGCAGTCACCTGGTCTACCACATCATTCCAACACATGAAAAACAAGAAACGGTGGCATGTGATAACCATCTCAAAGCTTGAAGCAAGCTACACTGGAACATACAAGTGTGCATATGACAACCAACCAGATCTTGCCTCAGAGATCCACATCTATGTGAAAGGTAACGTATTGGTAACCTGAGTTGGTAACTTTACTGCATATTATTTAAGCAAGCAAACATACTGAAAATCTATTATTCATAATATCAGCCTAACACAAAATTGACTTCATCAGCAATGTGTCACCAGAATCATTGACATTTCCTCATCGTGTACTGCTATATTCATTGTACAACATGAAAATGCATGTGCCATATATCACAATTTACTGTATGCCCCTGATAGACCCTAATATCCTCTTGGTGACCCCACGCAACCTGGAAGAAGTGAAGGAAGGCAGTGATTTTCACTTCTGTCAGCTGACAGACCCCAATGCCACAAACCTTAACATTCACAGGGTCAACGGAGACCCAATACCCCCCGACATGCAGTACACCATCCAGCAAAAGAGAGGAATCTTCATCAGCCGTATTCTTCCTAAACACAACGGAGAATACATTTGCAGTGCAAAAATAAATGGGGTCAAGAAAGTCTCCAAAAGTGTCCCTATCTTCGTCATTCAAAGTAATGTAGAAAACCTG
Organism: Umbra pygmaea; assembly: GCA_016801145.1. NCBI lineage: Eukaryota > Metazoa > Chordata > Actinopteri > Esociformes > Umbridae > Umbra > Umbra pygmaea. The sequence continues at coordinate 10,610 of JACXGM010029534.1, forward strand.
TGCATTCTTTTTTGTTGGGACATTGCAGTGTTATGTTTATGAAACATCTAAGTGCTTTTCATCATCTATTTCAGGGTTGCGTTCACCACCATCTGTGTTCCTTGTGATAGATGGGAATGTTCGTATCATTGGAGAGTCTCTCCAAATCATTTGCTTCACAAGCAACCCTAACATCTTCTACAACATTACATGGAAACACTCCTATTACAAAGTATGCTGCACACTAGCCTGATAACATTGAATCAGAGATATTTTTCATGTGGTCATTAAAAACTTGCATGATACATGTTAGAACTTTAAGTTGGTATTTTTTTACAGATATTGAATGTCTCACAAGAATTTTCACGCAATAAGGACCAGTTTGAAATCACCAGCAGTGTGACTATCCCAGCTGTGGCAATGTCACATACTGGAAACTTTACCTGTACTGCCATGAATGAGGCCGGAGCCAACAGTTCCACCACTCACCTGGAGGTCATAGGTAAGCATAAAACTACAGTTTATGTGCCAGAGATTAGTGATTAGTGACCTAAGCTACAATTCAGGACCACACATTCCCACTGTGTGGTCCCAAATTTTTTAGATATCCCTACCGGTGGTAGAACTAAACTCAAAAATGTATTTCCTCATCTTTAAGGTCTCACATATAGGAAATGGATTCTTGGCTAGAAATATTTTACTGCTAAGTTTGTTAAATTATCTTTATACACCCTAAAGAAAAGGACTAAAATATAGCCTGTCCGTATGGGGGTTAAGGCATATAAACTAATGCAGATCAATCGCACAAGCTCTGAGAGCTTTGATACTTGGCATGGTTGTAGTCAGGAAGTTGCTTTACCTAACAGAAAAGACTGGATGTGAATATCTTGATGTATGGAATTAATAGAGACCTATAAACACATACCTAAAATTGGCGAACATGCAACAAATCTATATCTATGCATACTGTTTTCATTTACTTTGCCATGGATCATAGAAACACAAATCATGGCTTGTTGGAAAGCTGGGGTTATGCTGAAACCAGCACTACCAAATATGTAAATATAGCATGGCAAATCAGGGTGTTCTGTCCCTCAAAGTATGAGGTGTCTAAAATGAAAAAAATGGAACACTGACAATTTAGTCTCAAGTCCAAACCCCATTATATTATAATATAAGATACATTTAACAATGAAACATTTCATATGGCATTAATTATACAGTCCATATGGAAACAAAAATTGAAATCTAAAAAGATTTACCATAGCACAAACAAGAGTCCAGTGGCCTCATAAACCTTTACAGTGGATTTGCGTCAGAAGGGGCGTACGGATGGAACATAGGGAGTGCATACGCACAAAAATATTCTGATTTATAAAACCGTGAACACACATGTCCTACACCGGTTTTCCTTTATAAATTCCAAGCAACTCTAAATATCTAAATATCGCACAGCTTTTGTGGCTTCATGTCCCGCCCATTGTTGGCCATAAGTAGGAGGGCACTATCTAGGTATCACTAATGCCAGAAATGTGTTGAAGTGGCAAAAGGTTGCAGACGCTGTGAATGCCGCTGTCTCAGAAAGTCAGACCATGGTCGAAATATAAAAAAGTGGTCAGATATCAAAGTCGATGAAAAAAGCTTATAGCGCTTCATCGCGAAAGTGTCTGCCACAATTGGGAGAACATTAGTTACATTAGTGAGAAACATGTCTGCAACAGAAGTTATTTAGACATTGATGGAATGAAAATGCTCAGTCAAAGATCGTGAAAGACAACAAAGAGACACCATTCAAACCAGCAGACAAACACATCTCATCACAGGACAAACAAATGTTCCAAACTACAGAAAATACCTCAGGATCAGTGGAAACAAGGCTGCTCTATGTAGCTTTGTCAGCACCTACAATGCCAGTACTGGGACGACAAGAATTTCTTCAGGGACCACTGTCCTCTTAGCAGGTGGCATTGAAAATGATCAGGAGATAAACAGGGTTAGCAAGTCAGATATTGACTGCTTGGCAGATCTTTACAGTGACCAGGAGGAGGCTGACAAGGCTGATGTTACTGTATATACTTGTGTATAAGTTGATCTTGTGTATAAGTCAAAGGCAGTTTTTTGACCAACAATTATGAAATATGCTATGGCTCGTGGATAAGTCAAGGGTAAAACTTTGGGGCTGTGAAATTGTGATTTTATAATTTTGTCAGATCGTTCCTACCAGCAATCGCTGCACAGTATACTAACCTCGACAACAAACTCTGGTAGCCTGGAAGAGGCTTTGCCTGTGGCAAGAAGGTATGCCCTCCTCCTGTATGGCCAAAAGAAAAAGGTGGATGGGCATCCTTGCACAAACCTGGATGAGCTGTGGTACACATTATCAAATCTACCCCCAACAGAAGATGCCTTCCAGCAACGTGCTGAAAGCCTTGTTCCAAACAGCAGTATGGCATCACAGCCACCTGGTCAAACCTCTCCTCTGGAACCCAGTTGGTAGAGGATGGAGGCTCAAAAAAGATGGGTGCATTGAACCTGTGATGTTCCAGAATGTACTAGCACCTAAAGGAGTTAGAGACATCACCCACCTCTACTGTAAAGACGGAAACTGCAACGATGCCCCCAAATGCCAATGTCTTTCAGTGGGCTTGACACAGAGTTTTGCTCTTGCTCTTTCCCAGATTTTCCAAATATTACCCACTTTGTCACTGATGAGTGACAGAAGTGTGTTGCAGTTGTAACATCATGGGGGGCTGACCTCCCCAAAGTGGCCACTGGAGATGCCCTAACCCCCAGAATGGCTACCAAAAACAGTTCATGTTGCAAATGGTTGCTGCTAAAAAATACAACCGTAAATCTCAGAATTTCTCCCAAATTACGTTCTCAGGAAACTATTTTGAAAACCTAAATTACGTTCTATGCCAACCTATGTAGGGTGTTTTTACGTTTGAACTGCACGTTTTGTTATTAGGCTATATTTGTACTTGAATTACGTTGCTCCGGTACATTTCGTTTAGCGGATTTATGCGAGAACATTCCATAC
>JACXGM010029536.1:0-13627 GCA_016801145.1 Umbra pygmaea
AAAATTCCCCTGAAATAAATAAAAGGTTTCCTTTGAAAAACACCATTATGAAATAAAAAACAATTTAATATTTTATTGGACTGCGTTTATATATTTATATTTAAATATTTATATATTTATTGTGTCATTTATTTATTTCAGGACTTATTTCATAGCCATATTTATTTATTTAATATTGACAAAAATGGCTTTCCATAGCGTTGTACATCATATCACTTCGTTTCCTGGGAGTTCATTGGCCTGTTATGTAGTTTTTGTAATTTGGCAATCATACATGATTGTGTTGTCCATAGTGCTCTAGTTATACCAACATCAACTTTTGGAGCTTAACTTTATTAACGTATCTGTAAATAACCAAAAAAATATATACTGTTAACAGATGTTTAGCAAAGCCTAGTATACTACATCATGTTGCTTTAGCAGAAGAAAAATCTAGCTATGCTAATACGGAGCTTTAAGCTAGGTTTAGATGAAAAATAAGCTAGTAGCAATTACCATAGCATATTTTACAAGCCACGTCAAGTTAGATTAATAAATTGAAAGAAATAATAAATTAATAAATTGAAAATAAATCGAACTTCTTACACTGCAGGTCATGAACAATGCTGATGCTCTATCTTGTAGTCTGAGATGGTGATGGCAACGAGATGCGGTTTATCATGTTTATTTACACTGTGACCTGTACATTTTTGCCTGGAGCTGAACGTTTTTATCAACCTTCTCAACAATAAAATCATTAATATAACCCTCCAATGCATGGTTAAAGCCCTTTTGATGACTTCAAGATGATATATAATCTTTCTGTCTCCATAGCGCCTGTCACCAAATGTTGATTGTTTGTCCGAGTGAGTGGAGGGGGCGTGGCTTAGCCATAGGTCAATTGTACCTTCCACTTAATCGTGATACACATTTTGTTATGCTATACCCTTATTATGAAATAGATTAAAATAATTATTTTCCTTAAAATTCTACAAACAATACCCCATAATGACAATGTAAAAGAAGTGTGTTTGAAATCTTAAAAAAAATAAAAAATTTAAGAACTTGTACATAAGTATTCACAGCCTTTGCCATGACACTCAAAATCAAGCTCAGGTGCATCCTGTTTCCACTGATCATCCTTGAGATGTTTCCACAACCTGATTGGATTCCAACTTTGGTAAATTCAGTTGATTGGACATGATTTGGAAAGGCACACACCTGTCTATATAAGGTCCCACAATTAACACTGCATTTCAGAGAACAAACCAAACCATGAAGTCCAAGGAATAGTCTGTAGACCTCTGAGACAGGATTGTATCGAGGCACAGATCTGGGGAAGGGTACAGAAAAATATCTGCAACATTGAAGGTCCCAATGAGCGTAGTGGCCTCCATCTGTAAATAGAAGACTTTTGGAACCACCAGGACTTTTCCTGGAGCTGGCCGCCCGCCCAAACTGACCAATCGAGGGAAAAGGGCCTTAGTCAGGGATGTGACCAAGAGCCCGATGGTCACTCTGACAGAGCTCCAGGGTTTCTCTTGGAGAGAGGAGAACCTTCCAGAAGAACAACCATCTCTGCAGTACTCCACCAATCAGGCCTGTATGGTAGGGTGGCCAGACGGAAGACACTCCTCAGTAAAAGGCACATGAGAGCCCACCTGGAGTTTGCCAAAAGGCACCTGAAGGACTCTCAAACCATGAGAAACACAATTATCTGGTCTGATGAAACAAAGATTGAACTCCATGGCCTGAATGGCAAGCATCATGACTGGAGAAAACCAGGCACTGCTCATCACCTGGCCAATACCATCCCTACAGTGAAACATGGTGGTGGCTAGTCACGATCAAAGGGAAAGATGAATGCAGCAATATACAGATAAATCCTTGCTGAAAACCTGCTCCAGAGCCCTCTGTACCTTAGACTGGGGTGAAGGATCTTCAAACAGGACAACAAGCAAACAGCCAAGATAACAAAGGAGTGGCTACAGGACAACTCTGTGAATGTCCTTGAGTGAGCCCAGACTTGAACTTGATTGAACATCTCTGGAGATGCATTGATGCTCCCCATCCGACCTGAGGGAGCTTGAGATATCCTGCAATGAAGAATGGGAGAAACTACCCAAACTTAGGTGTGCCAAGTTGTAGCATCATACTCAAACAGACTTGAGGCTGTAATTGCTGCCAAAGGTGCTTCAACAAAGTCTTGAGCAGAGGCTGTGAACACTTACAGTGTGTACAAGTGCTTTTTTATACATTTGCTAAGATTTTAAACACCCTTCTTTCACATTGCCAATATGGCGTATTGCTTGTAGAATTTTGAGGGAAATAATTATTTAATCAATTATGGAATAAGGGTGTAACATTACAAACTGTGGAAAAAGTGAACCACTGTGAATACTTTCCAGATGCACTTTAACTAATGGTGTGATAAAGTAATAATATTTCTAAAGTACTTCTAGTTCTAACTTGATAAAGCAGTTTCCTGCTTGGAGTCAAATAGGCCCTCTGTTGATGCTTGTATGGATATAATTCACATCCTAAACTGTAAAAGTCAAATTAATGTACGTAAAAAACTAAACCTTATGATCTTCATCCCAGATCAACAACATATAAAAATACTACTCTGAAACACGGATCAAATACTGACATTGCCCAAACACAGCAAAATAAAAATATACATATGCTATACACTGGTATACATCCCACCATTATATCACTCCTGACAACAACACATAATCCATCAATATCATTACTTACAGAAACTGAAGAGAATAGGTGTTGTTTTACTGCAACTCAACTAACTGGTAAGTGGAAACAAACTGTAGTAAGTTGTGTTCTGTTATTCATGTATATTAAAAGATGTGAGAGTAAATATGATGCAGAACGATCCCTTCCTTCCTCTTTTATCTAATTATAGAACATGATCAGACCACCACATCAGAAACGTGGCATAACTGTTTTTCAATAGAAAATGTGCAACTGTCTACATTTTTATTTGTGCAGTGAGCTTAGATTGTCGATGAAATCTGTGGGAAGAAAACAAGGTGGAATTCCTACCACAATGCCTTGTCTCGTATTAGTGACATCCCGGCCCAAGATTTGAATACGCTTTGTACTAGACTGGACATCAGAGCCCTAACTGTAACGACCAGCCCAGAGAGGGCTGGCATTCATATGGACTGAGAGTGGACTCTACATATATATTAAGTATTGCTATTTATAGTGTGTGTTGTGTGGGGCCTTCCTCTTTTTCACCTGGTAGTGATTTGGGACTGAGTTGATCTAATTATCTAAAAACTGTCAGCTGGTTGCTCAATCCCTATATTAGTCCAGGTGAATGAGAGGAAGGTGCGGTTCATTATTATCTGTTAACGTTAGTACATGGTTGGTGTTGTATTCCCCGAACTGTAATACTCTATGGACTCCATTGTTTTACTAGTGTAGTCTTCTACCAACCCTAGAGACCCTGATGTCCAGGACGCTGGCACTCCAAATGGACTGTCGAGGATGACAGCAGAACGAACAGGTTTAATTGTACAGGTAAGCCAATTCTTAATCTAAATAGCCTATTTGAAAGTTAGTAGCCTAGCCATATATATGCCTATCCATTAACAGGCATTTCGTCATAAATATTAAATTTTTTATAAATGCCTTATTATCCCTTGATAGAGTGAGTCATGTGTCTGAAAACTAAGCTTATGTCTTCTATATCAATTTGTCCTAGGCTATCAAGATGCGATTTGCACTGATGTCGGAGAGCAGGGAAGCTTTATTGGCTGCCTTGACATTGCTGAAATTTTAAGTTTGATGGAAATGTGGAGTGGAGCGGAGAGAAGTGGTGTGTGCACTGCTCATCGCGGAGTGTTGCACTCTACCCCCATGATGCAGAACCGGCTGAGAATAATTACCGAGATTTTGCCGTAATCAGCAGCAAGGACCAATTAAGACTTATTTCTTTTGATGAGGAGGAAGACTTTTAGCGCAGTCTCAGAGGTTCTTGAGTACATGAGATCAGGCTCAGATATAGAAGTTTTCAACCGTTTCCCCTGAGTGAAAGCTGTGTTCATGAAATACAACACTGCCACTCCATCCAGTGCACCTGTGGAAAGGCTGTTCAGCCTGGGGGGTCTTGTGCTTACCCCCAGAAGAAATAGAATTTCAGATAAATGTTTTGAAAGATTGCTCCTGATAATTTAAAATCACCCATTTTGTGCTGATGTGAAAGAGGTTGCCTGCCAGTGTTTTTCAAACTTTTTTCCAGCAACCCACATTTTCAAAATTTATTTTTATTTTTTATTTAACCTTTATTTAACCAGGTAAGTTGACTAAGAACAATTTCTTATTTACAGCAACGACCTGGGAGCAATTAGGGTAAAGTGTCTTGCCCAAGGACACAACGACATTTGGCTCAGTCGGGAATCAAACTGGCAACCTTCTGACTAAAAGTCTGACTCCCTACCCACTGAGCCATCTGTGTCATGAAAATAGGCTTTTGCAAATATACAGATTTCCTATCATTTGTATTTGTATGTAGGGGTATTAACATAATACATTAGTTCTAATTGTCACCAGAATAATAATACAACATGAATTTTCTCAATATTGACAGTATTATCATCACAGACCTGTGTTTTATAAAAACATGTTATAATCACTAAAATAACCAAGATGAGGTTTTCCCACAAATATCAGATTACTTGTATTAATTTACTCACATTCAGATAAAACAATATCCATGATGCTATTTTAACTTGCTATGTGAAATTAAAGTCAAATAAAAGTTTGGAAAACTGTAATAAATCACAATTATTTTTGTTACGTCTAACGACCAGCGCATTGGGTGAACACATTTTCAACATACAGGTTATTTTGTCTGATATAGGTAGACCTTAATAGGGCCCTATAAATTCTGTTTTATTTCTGGCCAATTAAATGTGCGAGATTACTTCAAGCAATTTATATACATAGACAAATTATTGATATTCATCATTGTTCCCCTTTTAAATAGTAACCTAAATATTTTCTTAAACATTTGGATTAGTGAGTGAAACAGAGAAAAACAAATCTTGTGTTTTTGAACAATTTAGAATGGACTAGATACTTTTATGACTATGAAGTGTGTTAGATAGGAAAGATATGTCGAGGTGCATGCTGGCTATGTTCAGTAGACAAACGCACACTGCATATACAATTTCATTTTTTTTGCACATTTCACTCTTTCCGTGGAAGTTCACTGTTACATTTTTCACTGAAGTAATGTTATGCACGAACACCCAAGAAACAGAGTTGTCTGTTTTTAGGGAATGTGGAACGGCTGAAATAGTGATGTTACAAGCACTTCGCAATAGAGGCGCATTCTGGGAGACACAGACCGCATACAGAGGACACTGCACTTTCAAATTCACATCACTTTCAGAATAGGCGATATGCTGTGGTAATTATTAACTTTATGTGAATATATTGGAATTTTAGGAATATGTTTTTTTAATATTTTAAGTTTGTTGAATTGCACATTAATGTCTGTATTCCGCGATTCGTCCGTGTTCTCCACATGTAAATCATACTGTAGGACCTACACAACTGCTCAGTTTAGTATACTGCCCCATGTGGCTGTGGAGGTGTACTGTCAACTATAATATTTTAGTCATGAAAGAAAACCATGACAAAATAATTATGAAAACATACTTGCCGACCCAATTTTAATCTCCCGCAACCCACCGGTGGGTCGGGACCCAAACTTTGAAAAACACTGCTATAGACATAGCTCCAGCCTATGCCTAACATCCTCTTTGCTATCTGCCATCAGACTGTGAAGAAGGGCCATCATATTCAGTTAACAGCCATTTTAATCGTGAGGCTAGTCATGCTTTAATTCTGCTTGATTTTAAATTGGCTAAAATGTATACCTCTAAGATGCATTAAAATATTAATACCTTTCATTTTTTGGCTGCCTTTCAGGGCACTCAAGGACAACGTACAATATAAGAAGGGAATAAATACAATACAAACAAAGCACCAGCTACGCATAGAACAATCATGTCGTTAAAAGATATTCTAAACAAATATGTTTTTACCTGAACTTTAAAATGGGAAATTGAATCCATTTGGCAAATTTGTATTGGTACCCTACCCTAACCCATATTTTAGGCGCCACACAAGGAACTTGTGTACCACCTAAGGAACTCATCTTGAAGTTACGAACAGACAATAAGTCTGCAGAAGATGATCTCAAAGAATGCAGAGGTCTATAAATTTGATAAAATGTAATTTTATTTTATTTACACAAGCCATCAACATCAAGCCATTTTTAAGTTATTTTTTCTGTTGGATGAAGATGAGGAGGCATGTTTTATTTTCGAGACATATAACCTATTTTGAGCCGTAAGGAGCCTATTGATACTATCACAAAACAAATTCCTTTTATATCCTAACTGTATGTAGGCCACTTTTAAGAACAGATATTGGGTTCTGCCCGAAGTTAAGCAACATAAAAGTAACAATAAGAGATAAAAAGCCGTATAACATGCTTTTACACATAAAAAACAACAAGAAATACATATGTTCCAAGTTTTTTGGGATAAATATTTAATAAAACATAAAATTTCATTACACAGTCAACTGTGTGCCAGACGGACCTAAGACCCCTTGGACCTTGAATGAAGTAACGAGTAAGGAGCAAACACTACTTTTTAAACTTCCCCAACACTGCATAATATGTCTTACACATGTACACTTCAAAGTAGCGCTTGACAAAATGGCGTTGCCAACAGAAATGTAAAACTAGTTTAAAACAGTATTTTCTCATCACAATTTACTCACTGCTGGCTTGCTAATACTCTAAGCAAAATATAAAACACATGTTCTTATGCAATAGAATGCTGACATCAGTAACTTACAAACTACTATGTTAAACTACTGTGAAAAACTGAAGTTCCTGAAAATAACTACTTCACATGATGACACTGGTCAGAATGATTAGCTACAAGGTTAAGCTCTTTACCCTTAACACACACCTCTAAATCTTCTCAACACATCACAAAACGATTTCTATTACATTCAGCTAATATGCTGATACAAGATAATATAGAAAATTGAGTTTTGTAGTACCTGTGAATTAATGAGAGAGCACCAAATTTAGCTTGTTACTCATGACAAAGCTAATTTATTTCTGATATCATTTATTTTTTAGCACAATGTGTTGACTTGTGTCACGTCTTCCAAAGCTAGAGACAGCCGCGAAGGTTGCACTGATACAATATACTTTATTTTCGAAATAATACTGCCTCATGGGGCAAACAAGTCTTCTTCCAAATAATCCAATATGAAAACAGGAAACACGGAGACGCCACAGTAAAACATTGACCGACAAGAGACAAGGGGAGAACACCATGGTTAAATACAAAGACAACTAATTACTAATACAATCCACCTGTGACTAAAACAATGACATAACCCATTACCAGAACTAGACACAAGAGGGAGGCAGAACAACACATACAGAGGAATCACAGAGACAATACATGAAATCCCCAACTAATGTGTGACAGAATCCTCCCCCAACCGCCCACAACACTGAGGTGGGCGAAACAAGGGGGAAAAAGAGCAGCAGGAAGAGGACCCAGGACCAAGCAAACCAGGCGGCGGCCAGGGGCTAGGCAGTTCAAGTGGCCAGGGATAAGGGAGTCCAGGGGGTGGCCATGGGCCTGGAGGGACAGAGAGGGGCCCAGGGTCTGGAGGAACAGAGAGGGGCCCTGGGTCAGGAGGGACTGGCACGGGGACAGTGGCAGGGACTGGCACAGGAACAGTGGCAGGGAATGACCCAGGGACAGTGGCAGGGAATGACCCAGGGACAGTGGCAGGGAATGGCACAGGGACAGTGGCAGGGAATGGCACAGGGACAGTGGCAGGGAATGGCACAGGGACAGGCAGGTCAGGAGGCTCGGGGAAAGGCAGGTCAGGAGGCTCGGGGAAAGGCAGGTCAGGAGGCCCGGGAAAAGGTAGGTCCGGTGGCCAGGGCGGCAGGGTGTCTAAGAGACCTGGCGCGGACGCCACCGCCGGACCTCCCGGACACCCTGCTTGGGCCAGGGCCCGCTTCACTGCCTTGCCCCTGGCCGCCACCTGCACTGCCTTGCCCCTGGCCGCCACCTGTGCTGCCTTGCCCCTGGCCGCCACCTGAACTGCCTTGCCCCTGGCCGCCCTTTGTCCCTCCTGACCCCGGGCCCTCTACCCTTCTTGCCCAGGTCCCCTTGGTTTTGCCCACCCCAGAGTTGTGGGCTTTGGGAGGGGGTTCTGTAACGTTCGGTCCAGGAAGGACCGGTGTAGGGACTCTCATTTAGTTTATTCCCTGTGTTTCTTCCTTTGCTCCCTCTTGTATTGTGTTTTGGCTCCCTCTTGTGTCTGTTTCATGTCTTGCTTTAGATATGATTTAGATTACATCATTGTTAATTGGTCCCCAGCTGTTTCCTGTTTAGTCCTCATCATGTCAGTATTTAGGTTGTGTGTTTGCTTCCCTCCCATGTCAGTCAATGTTCTATGTTACGTGTTCCTGCTGCGTTTCGGTATACTTGTGGAGTATCTTCTGTTTAGCCCCTCGTGGTAGTTTTGTGTATCTCAGTACTTTGGTTATTAAAATCATTTTGTTTGCAACACCTTCGCGCCTGTCTCTACATTCCTCCATTCAGGATACGTGACAACTTGCCTGCTGAGTTCCTCATGGAAATAGATAAAGATGTGGTCTGAAACAAAATCTCATTATGATATTCTAATAAACCCATTACATTCACGCTCATCACATCCATCAGTGTTAAAGTGTCACATGTCTCAGCGTTTAACTCCAGAGTGCTTTCTACTGGCATCTAACCATTATTGCATCAAGTGGTCTGAATCATTATTTTGGTAATTGGAAGTGGCTGCTTCTTTAAGCTATGTAGATAAATATAATTATATCCACACACTCTGTCTGTACCAGACCAACATGCCATCATATGTATTAATATTTTATGCTGCTGACATTACTGTGTTAGTAACAAAACCAAATTTATTGTCATTAACTCAGCATGGTTGGAAAATTACAAAATTACAAAAGGTTTACTAAATCTTTACTAAATGTTTACTAAATAAGTTAACAGTCAAATGTTTGTAAAACTTTAGTTTACCAAGTATCTGCCAAATACATCTGAATCAATATTGATTTCATTTAAATTACTACACCAGATAAGCAAAAAGAAAAACCTAACATCACCCAAACAAGGATGACTTTAGTAATACAACATCTCACTGTTGTATTCAATCATTCCGTTGAACATTGTGTACATTACTGTTAGCATTGGCCGGCAGAGTCAACCAGTATATTCAATATCCATTACATCCCCCAGTCTGTGCTTTTTTGCTATGTTCTGTTATGTGTGTGTTTTTATGTCTGTGTGTTTTGTTCATTCACTTCACCCTCGATCAGTGTGTAGAAGTGACTTTGTGTTTGGCGTGTGGCTTGAGGCCTAGTTGTGTGTTGTGTCATACGGTGCGTGTATGAGTGGGAGAGAGCTTGGTTTGGTGTATTTTGTCAGTATATAGTTGTATAGGGTTTAACATTTTTATTATTGTCATTATATTATTCATGTTTTATTTCTTCACAGGGGAAGGGGAACACATTTGGGAGTGTGTTGGCCAGAGGCCTTGGGGCATACATCACCTGTAAGGTAACTTCACTGTGTGTACACACTAGGCATGATCTGGGCAGACCACCCCCTGTATTTTGGTTAGGGCACCTTGCTAATGTATAATTTTAGCTTAGTTTATGTGTGTTAGATAGTTAGGACAGGGGAGGGATTCATAACTCTTTTTCATTCTACTGGTTCCATCCAGCTCCTTCTCCTAACACCATGACAAATAAAAACCCAACTGTGAAACGGTAGCCTTTGTGTCCGTGTTCTTTCTGAGACCCACGACTCCAGACCTCTTTCACTGTCCTCTGGGGTTTCTTCAGAAGCGGGTTGTCATGGTCCTCTCCCTCCAGGGAGGCGTACGTAACAATATCCAAATACAGAAGATACTTTTGAAAAAAATATTCTATAAAGGGTTATTCATTTGTGATTAACTTTTTATGGTTCCAGGAATCCTATTTTTGGTTCCACTGAGAACACTTTTCGATTATATATAAAATTATATGCATATAGACCCTTTTCCACTGAGGATTCTAAATAGATCCCGAAAGGGTTCTAATTGGAACCAAACATCTTTCTACTAGTAACCATAAAATGGTTATCCTACAAATGAAGAACCCATTTTTGGATAATTTTTTAAGAGTTTATTGTTATAACGAGAGAAACACTGAACTAAATTTTTTTTCTAATAAATGTAGGAAATCACAGGTTTAATCCATTAAATGTATCATAAAACAATGAAAATGAACTTATGTTCATTAAAATATTAAGCATGTTGTATACAAATAATTAGTATACTGTAATTTATAAAACAAATATCAACATACGTATAATGGATAATATTGAATTGTCATAATATCCTTTCATGGTGCGTAGGAGCGAGATAAATGCAGCCGGTACCAGCGATGGAAACACGGCAGGTTGGAATGATGTAGCTGCTGGCACCAGCTGTGGTGATGGTGGACCCCCAGCTCTATCAGCTACAGCCAACCCCTTCCTAGGGGTTTCGGCTGCTGTTGTCACCTCCCCGGGGGTCATGGCGACCATCATCTCCTTCCGGGTGGTCTTGACAGCCAACACCATCACACCTATGGACTCGGCGGCCGTCATCTTTTCCCCGGGGGTCTCGGCGGCCATGAACACCGGAGGAGGTGGTAGTAAGAGGAGCTCTTCTCCCTAGAATGGAAGACCCTCCACGCCTGGTGGTGGCGGTAGCTGGAGCTCCCTTTCCTGTAGTAGGAGTGCCTTTTTATTTGGTGGTGGGAGTAGCTGGATCTCTCTTTCCTGTAGTAGGAGTGCCTTTGTAATTGGTGGTGGGAGTAGCTGGAGCTCCCCTCCAGGTAATGGGAACTCCAGAGGCCAGGGTGGAAGCTCCTCAGGCCTAGGCAGGGGGCACTGCTCTATGAGCTCAGGCAGGGGTAAAAGAGGAAAGGAGCTGGAGGAGAGGAGCGCATGTGCACCCTCAGCTCCACGGCACTTGTGTTAGCACAGCTGAGTGGGGCTCCTGTACAGTGCCCTATTGGCTCCCCCCAAAACATCCCATTGATTTGTTTGTGGTTTTGCCCCTACCTCGATGGAAGGAAAGAGGAAAGAAAAGGAGCTGGAAATCTGCAGCACACTTCAATCTCCTCGTCCTCAGTACTGTGTTTGCAGGCACCCTCTCCTCTTTGCCTCCGGCTGTTGCTGGTCTGTGGAGAGGCCACAGCATAATACGCAAAGAAAACGGACGTACTTTATTTAAAGTTCTTCTTGCTCCCGTCTCCGGCTACTCTCTTAATGTCTCTTGTTGGTCGGTTGTTCTGTCATAATATCCTTTCATCGTGTGTAGGAGGGAGACAAATGTGAGGATAATATTAAAATCAAACAGTGTTTATTGATGAAAACACTGGGTTTAAAGGACAATTTCCTTGAGGGGCAAAAACGACAAATACATTACATACACACATGGACTGACAATACATTAACGACCGACAGGTTTCAAACACTAACACAGAACTTAAATACAGAACTAATGAATAAGTGACATCACCTGGGATGAATGATTAAGAATGACTATAGGAGAGTTAAAACATGTGATTAGGTCAAATGATACAGGGAGCGCAAACATAAGATATAAACAAGATACACGAGAGAGAAACCTACCAAGACACAAAGGGGAGCAACTCCAAATGAACAATACATAGAACAAATAGACCATATGTACAATACTCTTAGGGGGGATCAATCCAAAAATATTGTACATTTTAAATCCTCCCTCTATTATTGCTTAAAAAATCTAAAAAGTACAGCAGAACAGCAGTGTTTTCTTTGTTGTCCAATTGGTTTTCAGGTGTTCTTGTGTTCAGATGTTGCTGTGTTTAGGTTCTGTGGGTTCTGGGTTTGGAGTCGTTGCTGCAGGTCATAGACGGATTCTTTAGCTTCTTCTGACACCGCTGTTCTAAAGACAGAGAAACAAGGATGATAGAGGAGTCTGTATTTTAGTGTTCATTATTTAACCAGTACCTAATGTAGGACACTACATTTAATCTGTACCTAATGTAGGACACTACATTTAATCTGTACCTAATGTAGGACACTACATTTAATCTGTACCTAATGTAGAACACTACATTTAATCTGTACCTAATGTAGGACACTACATTTAATCTGTACCTAATGTAGGACACTACATTTAATATGTACCTAATGTAGAACACTACATTTAATCTGTACCTAATGTAGGACACTACATTTAATCTGTACCTAATGTAGAACACTACATTTAATCTGTACCTAATGTAGAACACTACATTTAATCTGTACCTATTGTAGGCACTACATTTAATCTGTACCTATTGTAGAGCACTACATTTAATCTGTACCTATTGTAGAGCACTACATTTAATCTGTACCTATTGTAGGCACTACATTTAATCTGTACCTATTGTAGAGCACTACATTTAATCTGTACCTATTGTAGAGCACTACATTTAATCTGTACCTATTGTAGAGCACTACATTTAATCTGTACCTATTGTAGAGCACTACATTTAATATGTACCTAGTGTAGAGCACTACATTTAATCTGCACCTATTGTAGAACTACATTTAATCTGTACCTATTGTAGAGCACTACATTTAATCTGTACCTATTGTAGAGCACTACATTTAATCTGTACCTATTGTAGAGCACTACATTTAATCTGTACCTATTGTAGAGCACTACATTTAATCTGTACCTATTGTAGAGCACTACATTTAATTTGAGCACTATATTTAACCAGAGTTTATTGCAGTGCATTACATTTGATCAGCTATATTTTAGTACACTATATTTAACCAGAGTTTATTGCAGTGGATTACATTTGATCAGCTATATTTTAGTACACTATATTTAACCAGGGCTTATATGGTTCACATACTATTTTGAAATAACTGGAAGGTGTACATTTCTATTACAGGGAGCTAACAGTAACAAAATAACCGTAACTATCTAGTGATTCTGATGCAACCTCATGTAGTCGTGTGTTAATACCAACCCTCATATTGAGTAAAATCTCTTGAAATCAACTTTGTCGTGTGGACGGGTGAAGGCTAGGCAGGGATCTGAGAGCAAACAACAACATCCAGAGAGGGGAAAACATACAGGTATGCCCAATCAACCCAGATGTGCGTAATAATGATCTGTGCTGTGTCTCCATTTAAGGTTTGGAAAGAGGGGAGGAGGATCTCACAGAACACAGAAGTATGAGGTGAGGTGGTGAAGAGGAGAGAGGATAATGTCCATGTACCTGTCACGTTCCAGAGACGAGACAGGCGCGAAGGTTCAATAATCCAAAACACTTTATTGAATACAAAAGAATACAGCCGCGTGGGGCTTTACCAAAGCATAGAAGGCACAAAACCGGAACGCGTACAGGGAAACATTGACAGACAAGAGACAAGGGGAGAACACCATGACTAAATACAAACACATACTAATTACTAACTCCAACCACCTGTGACTC
>JACXGM010029537.1:0-13654 GCA_016801145.1 Umbra pygmaea
AAGGCAACTGAAAAGAACGTACTGTAGCAATGAAATCACCATATAGACTAATTTAAATGAACTTTGTAAAATATATATTATTGAAAAATATATTAAATAAAAAAATATATTAAAGAAGTACAAAAATACATTTCTGATTCTGATTATCTTTGGGCCTGCAGAGAAGGCCTTGCAGGCCCTGACGGCCCACCACTGAGTACTTGTTATCGGGCCCGAAACTGGGCATAAGTACTCGTACTTGTACTTGTGAAAAAGGCCCGATACTCCAAGCCGATACTTCCTCCACATTTAAGAGCGTTATGCTGCGCAACACTTTACAGATAAGCTATAGATGGCCATAGTTGAAAATCTGATTCACGTAAATGTTTCAATGGAAATGTAGCTATTCCAGCCCTATGCATACATTTCATATTGATGATAACGACAGTCTTCTTCCTCATTCAGAGACCATGCTTATAAAGCTGTACAACTGTATTTATTGCTTTTTAAAAAAGAAAGAAAAGCTATTTAAATGCGATTATGCTTACCTGCAATATAAGGTTGCACACAAAATCACAGCCTAAAATGGATAATCATTACAAAGATGGAGCTACGCGTTAGCTATTAAAAAAAAATTCCTCAGCAGTTGTCCAATAGAGTTCAAATGGCGAAATACGAAAACATTTTTCTCATTGCTATTTTCATGTCGCCTAATATTTGTAAAATTATAGGTAAAAAATATTAGAATCCTCGAGGAGGAAATGCGCAAATTTATGTAGGCTACAGGAATGAAAGAATGGCGCTATTAGGCTATTCGGTGCATACTGTAACTGTACAAAACGGCATGAGGAACGCCCCGGACCTAGCCTCCTTCAAGGAAGGAAAGACAAATATCGGTAGTTTGCAACACTTATGGGTGAACAAAATAGTGGTATTTCTGAGTTCTGACATACTAACGTTAAGAAATATATCTTAAAGGAAATACGATGTAACCTATTTATATTTTGTTCAATAGATTACAGTGATATACAGCTATAATTGTGTACAGATTTATAATAAAACAATCAAATACCTTAACAGAATAATATATGATTAGGTCATTATCCCTGTTTTGGAGAAAGTAATTTCAAACAGACATTCTCATGTTACACAAAACCTCTGCAATGCTTAGGGCAAATTCGAACACAAACGGCTATTGCGTTCGCGTTTACAAACGTGTTTCTCTCACTTCAGCTAATTAGGGAAGGAGACGTAAACCATTGACATCTGTAATAAATATAATACATTCTTTACCTGCAATGTAAATAGTGTTCTTCTGGATATGTAGGAATATTTACTTTTCTGTATTTGAATTGGCTGATCAACATCTAAGAAATAGCATATTTTAGTTTAATAAATGTGACATTTCGCATAGTTCTTAAAAGTACACCTATCGGTACTCGTATCGGCAAGTAGGCTACCCAAAATGATATAGCCTACTCTGTAGGCTACTTGTACTCGTTCCACAAAAAGTGGTATTGGCCCATCCCTACCATAAAATGTACAATGTTTATGGGTCCATCAGTGGCATTGACCTGCGCTAGCCTACTTAAAAATTGTCTTCAGCAGTCTATTTGCGTCAATTTAAATGATAAAAAAGACCTTCTTAAAACTAGCAAAACTGGCTGTTGATCAGCTAAGCCCACTCACCAGTTTCTCCACTTTCATAGCATAAGATATGGTAATGTGGGATCGCAATAACTAAACGTTACTATGAGAAAATCAAAGACACGGATATGGAGAAAAAAATCAGAAGTAATGTTGACGCAATGCTCGCAATGCTCGCTAAGCAAGCAAAGTCAAGGGCAATATTTCTAGATGTTAACCATAGGTAGGGCTATGCGTCATTTGAAAATAATGCGGTTTGTCACTTAATTACTTTCATTTAAATGCTTCCCGGTGGCATCAGTGAAAACGCAGGGACTACCGACACATTACCGAGAGAGAAGCTTTCGGAGTCAGAGCGGTACCAGGTCAGCAAGCTGCTATAGTCTCAAACTAGCACAAACCCTAATCTAGCATTAACAAAAACATTGGTAAAATGGTAGCGTAGGGTAGGCTATACTTTAATATTACTGTACAAGATAGGCGGCGATAGCAAAGTCAGGAATGTAATATTAAAATGTATGACGTGCCAACGAACATCTAGGCCTAGTTGAAATGTTTAATAAATTACGTGACTAGTAAATAATATAACATTATAAACCAAAAAGCTTCTAACCTCCATTGATCTCACCAGTTGCCAGTAAGACGGGAGGCGCGACGCCGAACTCTAGTCTCAGGGAGGAATTTTTTGCAGTGGCAGTCTGGCAGACACCATAGACAGTAAATGATTCACAGCAAGAAACACTAGTGGTTCACGCTTGCAACCATACAGCTGTTTTGGCGCTCAGGGTTCTGATTTGCTTATTTCCTATTTATTTATTGCCTATTTGCTTGTTTGGTGGAGGCACTCCAGAATTACTGTTGGTGAAATTATAATCAGACCCTCTCAGACCCCCCCACCCCCACCCCACATAAACTTTTTGAATCTGCACGATTCACACAAGTCACCCAAACTGACGTGAAAAAAGCGAGAGGCGCCGAAAAGCGCGCCGTTTCCATCCCTGAAGATTAAGTTGGACTTGGTGGTTACCATTTCAACCTCCCATTTCGAAGTTGCCATCTATCATTAGCTAAATTGCAAACTAGCATTAGTCTGGGTTAGAGTCTCTGATGCTGCGTTAGGAGTCTTTCTATGAGTCTGGGTTAGGAGTCTGTCTCTGAGTCTGGATTAGGAGTCTGTTGATAAATCCGGGTTAGAAGTCAGTCTATGAGTCTGGGTTAGGAGTCTGTCTGAGTCTAGGTTAACCCTCCCTCTGCCCTTTGGTCAAAATGACCCACCACGGCAAGGTTTCCCCTGCCTCCCACTTCCCTCGGGTCACAATGACCCGCCGCCGTTCACAGGGGGTTTCACAATCTGTAATAACCTGATTCATATCAGTTATTTTTATTTTTTCTCTCAGCTCATTTATTGGTAGGATGCATAACTTATATTCAGTTGGAGTTAAGGTATTTTAAATATATTGTTTTCTTTACCTGTAAAATCTGCCAATTTATTAATTATACAGTGCTATGTTCAGATGTAAGTTACTCATCTATAATTAATATATATATTATTATTCCTAAATGAGATTTCAGTACTAAAATTAATAAACTCACAAATCGTTGGTTAATTTAGAGATTTAGTGTCTAGTTACTGACTATAGCCTGTGTTTTTTGTTGACCTCTGTGTAGTTACGTGTGATGTGGAAAAAGAAGGGGAGAGGAGAAAGGTGGACCAATGGCGTAGTTTACATAGCCGGCACGTGTGGTAAACACACAGTTAAAAAAGTGTATAAAGCATAGTTTATGGTTGTCTGGAATGGCAAATTACTTCTTTTCAACCATGTTGTGACATGTAGAAAATTGGGACTGTTTATTGCTGACACAGTGCGTTATTACTGTGGAGCTAGTGAACTCAACTGCAGTCATCGTTGGAGAGAAGTCAACAGTTTTTTCGCCTGCAGTCCAGAAGAGCTGCAGGGTCGTCTTGAGTGGTTTGGCTGGCGCTCTCAGATGGTCTGATGTCGGCAGAGTGCGTGTTTCTTTGCTGCTGCGGTTTGAGACCAATGAACTGAAACAGGTCTGGCGAGAGAGACTCATGGATGCCGTAGGAGCTGGTTTCAATCTACATAAGGGGGTATTGCTGTCCTGTTTCTCATGAGCTCCATTATTAAGCGCGCCAACTAATCTTAATGCATGCTTGCTAAAACAAAATCTAACCACAAACAAACTTAAGAGTGCACTCAGTTTTAAAAGACTAAACTGCCCTGGTCTTTATTTATTATATTTACAATATTATAAAATTTGTTTATTGTCTCCATATTGCACTCTCCACATTTGCCTGTATTTGGTTAATGCAAAGTTACAATTCATATACTGTGTGTGAGTTTTTTTTTTCTTATATAGTTGTAATGCTTCCCAGTTCCTCTTTCCTGAGAACTACATAATCCCCTTCCTGGATTGCTCAGAACTACAATTCCCATAGCCCGGACTCAATCACCCTAATTCTGTACACCTGCACTCACCCAGTCCATATATAAAGCACACACACATCATTGCCTCTTCGCGAGGTATTGTGAGTATTCCATTCGTCTACTGAGCATTCTATTCGTGTTATGTTATTCTGGCCTGATCCCTGCATTGTTTTTGAAGTATTTTGCCTTGGATTATCCTTTGTACCTTAGCCTACAGTCTTGTCTTGTAATTCTGGCCTAACCCCTGCATTGTTTGTTTAAGTATTTTGTCTTGGATTTTCCCCTGTACCTTAAGCTTGTTTTATTCTACCTTGCATCCATTAGTCTGCCGGTCTTATTATCAGTTTAGGTATATGAACTCTGCTTGTCTGACTGCCTCTATTCAGTATAGAATAAACATTATTCTTCTTCTTATTAACGTCGTTGTGGAGTAAGCATTACAGAATACCTCGCCCAACAAGAAAAATATGGCTGGGAGTGAGCCGTTGTTCGGTGGCTGGGTCCAGGAGGATCTTCCCTGGGACCTCTATGAAGCCTCCTATGAGGAGTTTGTAGTCAGGGAGGCTACAGATGGGGACTACATCCTTCCCTGTCGTGTCTTTGAGACACCTGCCCCTTTTGAAGCTCCTAAGAGGGCACCCAGTCCCTGTTCCAAGACAGTGGCTCCCAGCCCCAGTCCCAAGATGGCCGCCCAGAGTCCCCAGAGTGTGGCTACCAGCCCCAGTTCCAAGAAGGCTACCAGCCCCAGTTCCAAGAGGACTACCAGCCCCAGTTCCAAGAGGACTACCAGCCCCAGTTCCAAGATGGCTACCTGCCCCAGTTCCAAGAAGGCTACCAGCCCCAGTTCCAAGAGGACTACCAGCCCCAGTTCCAAGAGGACTACCAGCCCCAGTTCCGAGATGACTACCAGCCCCAGTTCCGAGATGACTACCAGCCCCAATTCCGAGATGACTACCAGCCCCAGTTCCGAGATGGCTACCGGCCTCAGTTCCAAGAGAGACTTCATCTTCACCGGGTTAAGGAAAGACCCAGAAGTGGATGGGGACTATCGGGATTGGATGAACCAATGCGGCCAAGCCATCAATGACCGTCCAGACTTAGTTAGCCAGTTCTTTTCATGGAGGGACGGTTTCGGATCACTCAAGACGGAGGCTGAGACGTTCCTTTTGAAGCGGCTGCTCACCCGATCCCCTCATCTAATGACATGTTTGGAAGCCATTGGGGCCCCTCGATGTCCTGGCAGGACCCTGATAGCCCAGGTTCAGACACCAATATGTCGGGTAGGAGAGGTATCCACCACGCCCAGTCCACCAGAGGTCGCTTCCCAGCCTCGGCCACCAGAGGCCGCGCCTCGGCCAGAAGAGGCCGCTGTTTCCGCGCCTCGGCCAGAAGAGGCCGCTGTTTCAGCGCCACGGCCACAAGAGGCCGCTGTTTCCGCTCCATGGCCACAAGAGGCTGCTGTTTCCGCTCCATGGCCAGCAGAGGTCGCCCAAGTTCCCCGGCCAGCAGAGGTCGCCCAAGTTCCCCGGCCAGCAGAGGTCGCCCAAGTTCCCCGGCCAGCAGAGGTCGCCCAAGTTCCCCGGCCAGCAGAGGTCGCCCAAGTTCCCCGGGCCAGCAGAGGTCGCCCAAGTTCCCCGACCAGCAGAGGTCACCCAAGTCCCTTGGCCACCAGAGGCCGCTCCCGCTCACGCCTCCCGGCCACCAGAGGCCACTCCCGCTCAAGCCTCCCGGCCACCAGAGGTCGCTCCCGCTCCGCCTCGGCCACCAGAGGTTGCTACACCACCATCAATCGAGCCTTGCCTTGTCTCCGAGCCTGAGCCTTGCCTTAAAGTAAAATATATTTGTTTAATACATAAACATTGTTCTGGTCCTCACAAGGGCCCTAATTGGAAATACTATGGAACAGATACACTCTCAGAGACTGTCCAGGTGCTAGAGTTTATTGTACACAACACACATACACACCATATACAAGTCACACTGTCTGTAGAATTGGTGCATTCGCAGCTTTGTCTTGTATATATAGAAACCCATGGATAGCATTGATCTCGAGATCCCATTCATCACTGTATTTTCATTCTGTATTTATGTGTATCACATATGGCATATCAGGTCATAGGCACACTCTACCCATTTATAAAAGATCAGCCCCTTGTCTGGAAAGTGTACAAAGCAATTGTGTGTCAGTTTTATTTACTAGGTGATTCAATGAGCTTGAAAAGTTGTAACTAATGTCATCAACTATGCTTGAAAGTATTTTAGTTTATTGCAAGTAGAAAACATTTGTTCAATAAATAAACCCCTCCTGAGCCTGTTTCCCTTGTTCCTTGTGTATCGATTCCCAGTTCCCCTGCACTCCTGAAGGCACCAGTCCCTGAGCACCAGTCCCATCAACACTCATCATGAGCACCTGCTTCTTCTACCACACCTGGGCTTATTGCCACCCTCCCTTTATTAGGGAGGTGATGGCAGTCAGTCTCCGCCAGATTATTGTACTACCAAGTGCGTTCTAGTCTCATGCCACTATCCTGGCAGCCAGTCTGAGCACTGTGTTTTATATTGTTTTGTGCACTTTGTAATTGCCAGTACTGTGCCCTTATGGTTCCGAGTAATTGTTTTCTAACCCTGGTTCTCTCTGCCTTCATTTCCAGTATCCGTTTGTGCTAATAGTCTAAAGGATTTCCTGTCTTCTTTTCCAGTGGACATACAGTGGGTATAGAAAAGAATCAGGCCCCTGGAAAATAATCACATTTTGTTGCTTTTGCAGCCTGAAATGAAAACAGACACAGTTTTTGTTTCATTCAGCTGTATTTATTTAGTGCAACTTATAACATCCAAGTGAATGATATAACACCAACATGTCAGAAAAAATAAAACAATCACTGAGTTGGAAAAAGGATCACCCCCTTGTTTCAGTATTTTGTTGAAGCCCCTTTTGCTTTAATTACAGCCTTTAGTCTGTTGGGATATCTCTACTAACTTTGCACATCTAGTCATTGCAATTTTTGACTACTGTTCTTTGCAGAACTGCTCAAGTTCACTTAAATTTAATGGTGATCGTTTGTGGACTGCTGTCTTCAAGTCATTCCACAGATTTTCAATGGGTTTCAAGTCTGGGCTCTGACTAGGCCATGCAAGGACATTTACATTTTTCTCCTTCAACCACTGTGTGGTCAGTTTTGATATGTGCTTTGGGTCATTGTCATGTTGGAAGGTAAATCTTCTTCCATTGACAACTTTCTGGCAGAGAGCAGCAGGTTTTCCCCAAGAATTTGACAGATTTGACATTTTGCCCCATCCATTTTCCTTCTATCCTGACAAGTGCTCCAGTCCCTGCTGCAGAGAAATAACCCCATAACATGATATTACCACCTCCATGCTTTACCGTAGGAATAGTGTTATTTAGATGGTGAGCTGTATTGGATTTTCGCCAGACATATCGCTTGGCGTTGAGGCCATACAATTCCATTTTTGTCTCATCTGACCATAACACCTTTTCCACATGGCCTTGGAATCTTCAAGGTGCGTTTTGGCAAAGCTCAGTCATGACTGCATGTGGCCTTTCTTGAGGAGTGGCTTGTTAAATATACATTTAGAGTAGCCTTTTCAGTGTCCGTGTCACTGTGGAAGAGCATGTAGGCTATATGTTATCATTGTGAACTCCCTGCAACTCGTCATATGTATACTTTCGGGAATCTTTAAGCAATAAACAAGAAAACACAATATCCATCAACTGTGAACTGCCTGGGTCTCGCTCTCTACACACCCTACACCGTAACATGTACACAGAGTTTACTAAAAAGAAAGTTTTTGTACAACTCACCTTAGCAGTATGTGTTTTTGCTGGCTGTCATTATGCCAGTCAAAAAGTGTCGAACTCCAAATGTGAAAGAACTGACTCCATAGGAGGAAATGTCATGAAGTTGTAATTCCAATAAAAACCATGATAACTTATCCACTTAGCTCATGGCAATATCTATTTAATTAATAACAAGGGGTTTCATTCAATATATCAGTCTAAATAAACTAATCTTAGCTGACGTAACTCTCGTGTGAAACTTTGTAACACCGGCAACAACTACCCACACGAGACCTCGCTTGACTTTTCCGATTTCTGATTTTAGTGTTATTTCATATGAGGCTCCTTGTTGTGTCGAGCCTTTTTAGAGTTTTAAAAATAGCAATTTTGATGCTATAATTTTAGTGCCCCATCACTCCAATTCAAAATGCGATTTGACTGAAACCAAAAATAGGGAGAACCTTAATATTATGCTTTTAAATGAAAGTTTGACTCGGGTACATTAAAAAAACCTTAGGTTGCATTTTGGCAAGAGTTACACCTTAAGAGTCTGTATATAAGTCTGCATTATTAGTCTGTCTATGAGTTTGGGTTAGGGTTTTTTCTATAACTCTGGGTTAGGAGTATGTCTATGAGTATGGGTTAGGAGTTTTTCTATAAGTCTGGGTTAGGAGTCTGTCTTTAGGTCTGGTTTAGGAGTCTGTATATGAGTCTGGGTTAGGAGTCTGTCTATGATTCTGTGTTAGGAGGTTTTCTATGAGACTGCGTTAGCAGTCTGCCTATGAGTCTGGGTTAGAAGTCTTTCTATATGCCTGTGTTTGGAGTTTGTCTTTAGGCCTGGGTAAGGAGTCTGTATATGAGTCTGGGTTAGGAGTCTATCTATGATTCTGTGTTAGGAGGTTTTCTATGAGACTGCATTAGCAGTCTGCCTGTGAGTCTGGGTTAGAAGGCTTCCTATGAGTCTGCCTTAGGAGGTTTTCTGAGTCTGGGTTAGTGGTCTGTCTATGAGTCTGGTTTAGGATTCTGTCTACTAGTCTGCATTAAATGTATGTCTATGATTCAGGGTTAAGGTTATGTCTATGGGTCTGGGTTAAGAGTCGGTCTTTGAGTCCAGGTTAGGAGTCTATGAGTCTGGGTAAGGAGTCTGTCTATGTATCTGGGTTTGAGGTCTATCTATGAGTCTGGGTAAGGGGTCTGTCTATGCTTCAGGTTTAAGATTCTGTCTATGAGTCTGGGTTAGTGGTCTGTGTATGAGTATTGCTTAGTGGTCTTTCTATTAGTCTGGGTTAAGAGTCTGTCTATGAGTCTGGGTTAAGGGTCTGTCTATGAGTCTGGGTTAGGAGTCTGTCTATGAGTCTGAGTCAAGAGTCTGTCTAGGAGTTTGGTGTAGGACTCTTTCTATAAGTCTGGGTTAGGAGTCTGTCAATGCATCTGGGTTAGGAGTCTGTCTATGAGTCTGGGTTAGGAGTATATCTATGGTACTGGGTTTGGAGTCTGACTATGAGTCTGAGTTAGGTGTCTTTCTATTGGTCTGTGTTAGGAATCTGTCTATGAGTCTATGAGTCTGGGTTAAGTGTCTGTCTATGAGTCTGGGTTAGGAGTCTGTAGATTATATTGATGACGTAGTGGATGACGTGGGAGGTCGGAAAGAGTAAAAAGGAAAACGCTGAAACAAGGCAAAATTTGATGGGCACTAATAAAAGAGCAGACCTGTGATAGTGACGATGGCACAAGGACTTCGTAAGATTGATCCCCTCGTTTTTGACGAGAACATCGCGTACAATTGGACTAAGTTTCAGCGCGAATGGCGCATATACAGCAACGCCGGTCTCTCAGCAGCAACCGAAAATGCGAATTTGGCACGTTGCACGACGAAGTGATAAGAGATCGATTGGTATTTGGGATTCACAATGACAACATCCGCACACAGCTGCTGAAGGAAAAAATCTAACTTTAAACTCAGCTATCAAAATATGCATGCTACATGAGCAGTCTGAAAAAGGAAACAAAGAAAAAAAAAAAGAAACAGGTACTAAAGAACTAAAAAAGGAAAGTGAAGTTTGTGCAGTGCAATATTTTATGTGTTCGAACTGTGGTGGTCAACACTCATCTGACCGCAGTAGCTGTCCAGCTTTCAACAAGCGCTGCAATGCGTGTGGGCAGTGGAACCACTTCTCTAAATGCTGCAGATCAAGCAAAACACGCATCCACAACAGATCAGAACAAGGTCCATCTCAGTCAAACAGAGCACCCGACACCATATGCAGAGGAGGACAGACACATAGAATTAGTGAACTAGATGCGCAAATTGCATATGAACCAGCAGATCTGTTTTACTGTGAAAGTATAGAGGTGCCAGCTGATAAGGGAGAGATATTCACCATTCTGTCGACTTCCAACACAGGGAAGCAACTTGAGGTTAAAATTGACACTGGAGCCCGGTGCAATGTACTGTCCAGAAGTGTTCTCCAGCACATCGACCCAGGCGCTCATATCGACAACAGCCATGTTGTCAACCTTTTAGCCTATGGCTGTCAGGTCATAAGGACTTCAGGGGTCACAAATGTAAACTTCACATGCGGGACACTACAGTTCCATGTTGTTGGCAATAATGTGAAACCTCTGTTGGGCCTTAAAGACAGCGTCAAATTAGGCTTTGTGCAGCTTGGCCCGAATGTGCATGATCTCCAGCAAAGGGAACCTGAGCACACAGAGTATAAAGATCTCTTTGACTACAGCACCATAGGCAAACTGCCCATAGTGTATCACATGCGTTTGGACCCCTCTGTGCACCCTACAATATGTGCTCCCAGACGAGTGCCTTTGGCAATGAAAGACAAAATAATCAACGAACTCAACATAATGACTGAACTGGGAGTCGCTAAGCCAGTTCAGGAGCCCACTGAGTGGGTCTCGGCTATGATGGCTGTACGTAAAAAAGAGGGTTCCTTTGAGGCTGTGTATTGACCCTGTCCACCTCAACAAAGCCCTCCTCAGGCCACATCATCCCATGAAAACAGTGGAACAGGTAATTGCTGACATGCCAGGAGCCAAGGTGTTTAGCATCCTTGATGCTAAGTGTGGATTCTGGCAGGTGCCACTCAGTGAGGAGTCATCAAAGCTGACAACCTTCATGACCCCAGTAGGCTGATATGCCTTCCTACGCATGCCTTATGGGATATCTACGGGTAGTGAAGTTTTCCAAAGGTGTATGAGGCAGCTCTTTGAAGGAAAACCATGTGCAATCGTGGTCGACGACATCCTCTTTTGGGGCAGCACAAGAGAAGAGCGTGATCTGCACCTCCGCCAGGTCATGGACAGACTACGTGCCGTAAACCTTAAGCCTGACAAGTGCCGTTTTCGGGTCTCTGAGGTGTCATATGTGGGTCACCTTTAAACTGACCAGGGCATAAAGCCAGACCCTGCTAAGACAGATGCCGTCAGTTCTATGCCAACCCTGACAGACAAGCTTAGAGTCCAAAGGTTCTTGGGCATGACAAACTATCTGTCAAAATTCATCCCGGGCTATAGTGAAACCATAGCACCCCTGCGTCAACTCCTGCTTTAGGATGTAGAGTGGTGCTGGCAGGAGCACCACATGGCAGCATTCACCAGACTCAAAGAACTACTCAAAAGTCCTCCTGTACTTCAGTACTTTGACGTGCATCAGCCGGTGGTGTTATCTGCAGATGTCTCTCAGCACGGATTTGGCGCTGTCTGCCTCCAGAAAAACAAACCGGTGGCATTTGATTTGAGAGCACTTACAGAGACTAAGTCACGCTATGCCCAGATTGAAAAGGAGCTGTTGGCCCTGGTCTACGCTTGTAAAAAATTCCACGACTACATATATGGCCATCAAGTGACTGTTGAAACTGATCACCAGCCTCTCATTACTATTCTAAAAAAACACTACACTCTGCATCTGCACGCCTTCAGAGGACGATGCTTAAGCTGCAGCGTTACAACCTCAATGTCATCTACAAGAGAGGCAAAGAGCTATACCTGGCAGATGCACTTTCGCATGCACACCTGCCCTCCACTGACTGGGCTGAAACTAGTGAGGACTACGATGTAATGACAGTGGATGCTCTCTCCCCGAGGATAATTATGGAACTGAGACAGGAAACACAGGCAGACAATCTGTGTAGGCGCCTATCTGAGGTTGTTGCCGAGGGCTGGCCTGACTCATCAAAGCAGCTGCCACATGACCTCAGGCAGTTCTATGCCATGAGAGATAAACTCACGGTTGATAACGGCCTATTGTTTTGTCATTCCCCACTCACTGCAACACTTTTACATCAGCCAGCTGCATCAGGGTCACCCTGGCCTAGAAGCAACAAAACGCAGGGCCAGGGAAACCATGTTTTGGTCCAGCATATACTAGGACATTGAACATTAACTCTTCAGATGTGCTCCTTGTAATGCCCTCAGACCACACCAGACAAAGGAGCCTCTTCAATTGCATCATATACCAGACTTGCCATGGACTCTGACAGCAGCGGACGTTTTTGCGTGGGGGGGTAAAGAGCACCTGCTCCTTGTTGACTCATACTCTGTCTGGTTTGAAATAGACCAACTCCCAAACATGACCGGTGCAAACATCATAACCAGGCTAAAATGTCACTTTGCCACCCATGGAGCTCCTCACAAGCTAATGACCGACAACGCAGCATATTTCACAAGCAGGGAGTTCCAAGAATTTGCTCACATATGGGACTTCTGCCATGTCACCAGCAGCCCCCACTACCCCCAGTCAAATGGATTTGCTGAAAGGGCTGTACGTTCTGCCAAACACCTGCTAGAGAAATGTGCACATTATGGTACAGATGTGTATGCGGCACTGCTCAACCTATGCAACAAAACCAAGAGATGGGCTGCCCTCACCAGCCCAGCGCCTGCTGTCTCGGCGTACAAAGACTCTCATTCCCATGACCAAGGTCATGTATGTGACACGGACCAGATGGAGAGGAAAGAAACATTATGACAGATCAGCCAGACCTTTGGTTTCATTGCATGCAGGGCAGACAGTGAGAATACAGACAAATAGGGGATATGACAAATTGGCGACTGTAATGGGAAGAGCACCGCAGCCGAATAGCTACCAGGTACAGTCTGGAAATGCCACATATGTGAGAAACAGGCGCCACCTCCTACACACACCTGAACAATACACCCCGCCCGCAACAACAGAGGCCCCACTCAACACCAACAGTGAACCTCTGCCAGAACCCCAGCTTAATGTTGAATGGCCGCAAACAGAGCAGGTGCAGAACCCATCTGTAGTTGTCACCCGTTCAGGAAGGATATCAAGGCCCAACCCCCAGTACAAAGACTACACTACATAGACTAGAGTTTCTCCCCACCTCTTTGCAGCAGTCCTGTATGTCTTCTTTGAGTTATATAAAAAACTTTTATAACAACAGAGGTTGGAACACTGTGTATTCTTTTTGGCAGTACTGGAACACTGTGTATTCTGTTTGGCAGTATTGGAACACTGTGTATTCTGTTTGGCAGTACTGGAACACTGTGTTTTCTGTTTGGCAGTATTGGAACACTGTGTATTCTGTTTGGCAGTATTGGAACACTCTGGGCCTGATTTACTAACACCAGCGCAGTTTGCACTGCGTCTGTTTATGCGAGTTCGGTAATTGCGCACGCTATGCTTCCACATTTAGCGTGGTATTTATCAAACCCGATACCCATTACGCAATCAGCGCATACTCCGCCCTCCATTAGCGCGCCTCTAAAAGCGCAAACAATGGCCCCGTATGTATCTATC
>JACXGM010029538.1:0-13636 GCA_016801145.1 Umbra pygmaea
ACCAGAGAGATGGGGTAAATTTATGTTTCCAATGCATCACGTTTAACTCGCGCGAGTCTGACAGCCGCAGCACACAGAGATCACGTTGGTTTCTGTGGGATAACTCTTGCTGGCCTAAGCTAACATCCAGGAAGAGTCGTTAAACAGTGAAATAAGTGTGTGAGTCAAGAGCTTGTTGAAGTGACCTTCTTAACCTGAAGGTAGAAAGGCTGGAACCAGTGGTGTTATTACACAGAAGTGCTGTGTTAAAACACAGGTTCCTTCAGGCCTCGACCCTTGACCTTCCCAAGCCCTGAGTCAGGAACAGCTGCTGTCAGGACCATGTCGTTTGCGTAGTTGGGATCTCTAAAGTGTGCCCTGGGCCATAGAAAATACATGAACAATAGATGCTCTATTCAATATCAAGCTGTATCCTGAGGTTTTGGAAAGATTAAACCAAACTGGTCTGATGTACATTTGAATTAAGGCATTTATCGTGGCTCAGGATGGATAAGTGTAACTTGCCATAGCTTGAAAACCTTTAGATATTAGAGTTGATTGTAATGTGATGCCTTTATCCTTTTTAAGTAGATTGTAAACATTTGGGAGACCAGTTGGCCTATACAAGTCACTCATTCTTTCTTTCTCTCTTTTCATAGACAAAGTGCTGTCTGTCTCTACAAGCAGTGTAACTCCCTGACCCACCTAGGGCTGCTTATTATAGCACTCCAGGAACGTCTTGCAGACCCGGGGAGGTTAGCTACTGTAAATCACAAATGCCACAAGTGTAGTTAACTATGTTCAGAAACAAACATGTCACTGTTGTTCTCTTCATTGTGCTTACTCTGGACATGTTTCATAATGGTATCAAAGTTATTGTTTTTTACAGGTTAAACAAAGGGATTGCCAACTAATCACACATTGTTTCTTGTGAAACAGGGGCAATAATGTAGTGAATGTCAGCTTGTTATCACTAATAATAGATAAAATACATCATAATATTATTTTGTTTTGTATGTGCTGTTCAATTTGTACCTATGCTATATGTTCAGCTTTAACCAAATGTTGCAAGGCCAAAGGTGCTCTGGAAACGATTGTTTGTGCATCAAAACAAACAAAGCAAAGGCAGTAAAATCTTTGAGGGCTTCTAACACTTAAATTTTTTTCTATATGAACAAGAGGCAAAAAAATGACTAGGAACTATTTAAAAGAAGGTTGGGATCCCCAGCTGACTTCTACACAGCACCTTCTATAAAGAAAAAGGATGTCAGACAGGAAAAGAGGCTGCAGACAAAGAGATGGCAGAGGAGAAGGTTCAACATTCATCAGCTTCCTCAGCAGGGTAGGAATTTCACGACGGCCATACGTTCTATTGTTCGGCCCAATGACAGTATACGAATGGACCTACAGACGCCAATTCATTCCTATGGAGAGCAAGTGAAATCAATTGGGAGTGCAGATGGCTCAGTGGTTAGGGAGTCAGACTTGTAGTCTGACGGTTCCAGTTCGATTCCCGACTGAGCCAAATGTCGTTGTGTCCTAGGGCAAGACACTTTACCCTAATTGCTCCCAGGTCGTTGCTATAAATAAAAAATTGTTCTTAGTCAACTTACCTGGTTAAATAAAATAAATTAGAATTACTTTTTCGGTGGTAGCCAAGTGTACTGCCCAGCCTCACGCTGAGCGTGACGACGTAGATGTGACGTGAGCCACGTGTCTGAACGTTGTAATGATTCTCGTAAGTTTGCCAAGAGAAATCTGAATATTACGCATCTTGCCTCTTGCAGAGAAAGGAGAGCGTGAGTAGGAGTTATCCATGAGAGTTGTGCGTGTGCAACTTTTGGTAAATATACTGATTCGTTATTTTGTCATTTTGACTGTATGCCTCCATGTCCCCCGATTGCCTGCAAGCTTCTCCTGGACTTTAAGGTTACTTTCTCTACTGTGCTACAGTAAGTTGGGTGGTTACGAGACACAAGTTAGCATTTTTTCACAAAAACGACTGCTAAGGGGCCATAACGCTAGATACAAGGTAATGGAGCTTTTTATACATTGTCCTATTTCTTTAGAAATGAACAATGGACAAATAGTCTTTAAACACTTAGGATGTAAATTTATTCACTGTCAAAGTGACCCCTGAAATGAATGAGAGTCTATGGAATGCTAACGTGAGGTGATAGCCAGGTAGCATCAGAAACCACCCAGGGCTGCTTCAACTTCCTGGTCTAAGTCTACCCCCTTGATTCTGCCCATAATTTCACTGCCTGCATGATCCACTCCCCTTTGTGATGTCACATGAGTAGTGAACATTCTGAACAAGTCAGTCAAGTCAATGAGAAGAGCACAACTTCAATACAAAGATGTGTTACGTCAACTGTTGAAAAAGAAAATGAGCCAAACTCGAAAACACAGCAGCATTTGGGTGTCATTTACCAATAAAAGAAACGACAAAGCAGCGTGCAACATTTAATTAAATATTTTACTATTCTTAAATTCTCATGTTCATATAATTGCTTAGCTATCTGATTAGTCTAAAATCTGTTTTGTACAACAGTTCTTTTTTTAGTTTTTACTGTGACAATAAAACATTTTCTAATATACATGTAAAGTGTAGCATTAATTGCATTCAAGGCAAGACAACTTTATTACATTTCATACAGACGTTGACAAAGCAAAGGGATCTGTCTTCACATTGTGCAATGTTTACAATTGAAATCATTGACATTAGGTCTGGCAATACAAGAACATAGCACTGCTAAAACTAGTCCTCACATGCTAAATTTAATTATATTTGTGCAATGTCTTTTTAAATCTGTGTTCATTGGTCATTTCCAAACTAAAATAAGTAATATTTGGTCAAATTTCCACTCATTTAAATAACACACACCTAATTATTTTTGAGGAGTAGGCTTATATTTTTTTGTGAAAAACATGGGTCTGATAACTGTTTTGTCAATTCTGAGCAAATTTCAATATTATCAGCCTTTATTATCTACAATAATTCAATGTCTGCTTTCTGGAACAACCCTGAAAAACAAACATTTGCAATATATATGCAATTTATTCTAGGATCAAGTACTACGTATGTAAATTTACCATAGGAGATTTTTTTGGGATAACTTTAAATGTAAGAAATGCTGAATATTGAGGCTAAAACATTAATTTGATTGGTTTAACATTAATTTGAAAACAATTGTTAAAGAGGGTGAAATATTGCCAATAAATAGATGTCACGTTTAGTATTCATAATGTCATGGTATTGTTTCAGAATATTCTACTGCTCCAGAATCATACATTTGCACTGCCAGTTCAGTTTTCTAGTCTGCATTCTCTGCATGCTGCTCGACTCTGTCAGTCAAAATATATTTACATAACTTCTCCCTAATTTACCTCAAGTGCCTGCCCCAAGTCCCCAGTGCCAAACTTGTAATAGAAACACAAAACGCTGGTGCCGACATTAACATATCTCACTGGGGCCACACCGGTGTCAAGGTAAAGCACCAGTGTGAAAGAGGCGTTACAGTATATTGATAGAATGCTAATTAGCTAGCTAGATAGATAGATAGATAGATAGATAGATAGATAGATAGATAGATAGATAGATAGATAGATAGATAGATAGATAGATAGATAGATAGATAGATAGATAGATATGTCCATTCGTCAATAAAATACATTCATCGTACGGATCAAACATTAATATAGCGTTATGCTCATACCCTTGGATAATTTGTAATAGATGTACCATTTTTAAAGGAAACATAATTGAGCAGGCAAAACAATTTTTATTTTTTTTCATGGGATTCATGTACAACTGTAGGTCATAATAACAGAATGGCACAATCATAAAACTTAACAAGGCAACAAAGTAAATAATGAAATGACCCCTGTTCAAAGTCAGCATACCGTCAGTTTTCAATTTAGAATCAATGACAGCATACAGTTGTTTGTGATAGTTGTCTATGAGGCCCCAGATCTTTGCAGGTGGTATAGCTGCCCATTCATCTTGGCAAAAGGCCTCTAGGCCATGCAAATTCTTTGGTTGTCTTGCATGAACCACAGATTTGAGGTCTCCTCATACTGGCTTGATGATATTAAGGTCAGGAGACTGTGATGGCCTCTCCAGAGCCTTCAGCTTTATCTGCTGTAACCACTGGAGGGTGAACTTGGCCTTGTGATTAGGGTCATTGTCGTGCTGGAAAGTCCAAGAGCATCCCATATGGAGCTTTTGTGCAGAAGAATGCAAATTACCTGCCACTTTTGTCCGGAAACATGCTGCATTCATCTTGCCATCAAATTTCACAAGGTTCCCCGTGCCTTTAGAGCTCACACTCCTCTAAAAAACATCAGTGAGCACCACCACCACCCTCTCCAAACATAGTGCATATGGTTGCGACCATAAAACTCTATTTCGGTCTCATCACTCAAATTACAGTGTGCCAAAAAACTGAGGCGTGTCAAGGTGTTGATGGGCATATTGTAACCAGTATTCTCTCTGGCAACCAACGATGCAGCTCATTTTTGTTCAAGTGTCATTGTATTGTGCACCGTCTTTTTCCAGAGCAGCTTGTATGTCTCCCGAGGTTACCTGTAGGTTTTTCTTTGTATCCTGAACAATTCTTCTGGCAGTTTTGGCTAAAATCTTTCTTGGTCTACCTGACCTTGGCTTGGTATTAAGAGATCCCCAAATCAACCACGTAATATGTGATTGAACAGTACTGACTGGCATTTACAAGGCTTTGGATATCTTTTTATATCCATTTCCAACTTTATGTAGTTCCAGTACCTTATTATGCAGGTCTTTTGATTAGTTCTTTTCTGCTCCCCATGGCTCAGTATCTAGCCTGTTTAGTGAATTGACATGAGAGCTAACAAATGCATTGACTATTTATACACAGACACTAATTGAAATTTAAAATGACAAAGGTGTGGGAAATTAACCTTTAATTGCCATTTTAAGCTGTGTGTGTCACGTTTTGTGTCTGTAACAAGGCCAAACATTCAAGGGTATGTAGACATTTGATCAGGGCCATTTGGGTAAATTCTGATATCAGTATGGTTACAAAGGAGTCAAACTGTGTGATAATTAATTGCTTCATATTATCACTATCCTTATGTACATAACAGTCAGATGTTTTGCATGAACAGTCCTATTGTTGAAATCTGTCACGTATGTGTGTTGGTGTAGATAGGTGAAGAGAGGAAGACAAGGCAGGCAATAGACGGTTGTTGATTTAATGTTAATGTGTGATTCCAGGGAGCTTCACCAACAGCTTAGTTGCAGGTGAACAAAATGTAGCTGGAGCACATTGACAATAACTATACATATACAATGTTCTGTAGCGGCATAGAACGCTTAATCAATTATCTATGTCGAACGTACACTTATCACAGACCTACGCCACACTCTTGTCACAACTTACTTAGTTGGTATTATGCGCTCCCGTACATCCTTCACTTCATAGTGACATTTCAATAATGAATCGCGCCACTCTCTGCTCCGCCGAGCACTAAATAGGGTTGAAAGGAGACCGGCTGGGAGCAATCACTAATTAGACCGGTCTCTCAATCAACCCGATCAGGCAACAGCAGAGCAGGGAGTGGGGCACAACTCCAGTCTAGCTACACACACATGTTATACACATTACAAGCAACATACATTAATTAACACAATCGACAGTACATAATTACTGGCATTTATATATACACACACACACAACAAAAGACATCCACAAGTAACAGAAAGCCTATAAACATACTGAGTCCACTCTCAGTTCATATGGAACGGGAGTCCCACTCTGGGACCCCGTTACAAAATCAATGCAGACATTTCACAATTTCTGCAGGGTATGCAAACTTATTACGCACAACTGTAGATGGGATAGTCAGTGTTGCTGCACAAATGATGTGAATCCATTCAAGCCTGAAGTCAGTGTGTCCTGTAAATAAAAAAGCATATATACACTGTACATACCCAGCCACCTCTCGGCACTGATTCAGTGTTTGCATATGTAAGGATTAGGACAGAAATAAAATAAAAATAGTAGCCTACCTTTATTTGGCTTTTTGTAAATTCATTTCTAGATTATTACAGTATCTGCCTACCCAGAATGCACTGCACTGTTCTTCATCACATTTTATAACAGCTCAGGAGGACTGTTGCCATTGTCCTGCTGGTTCTATTTTAAAGTGTTTGCCATGTTGGGAACCTTTTTAATGTGACTGCATACATGTTAGCACGAGATGGCTCATCCCTCATCCAGACACCATCACACTCAGGGCTGCGTATTTAGGAGTGATGATGGTTAGCGAGTCACACACAGACAGACACTGGGAAGATTTTTACAACATGTCCTAGCATGTCCCATATTCCCTGTGCTGGGTGGTATTGCATGTTTTCAGGGCCATTACATAAGGGCCATTAGAGACGACTTGAAGGGCATTACAAATCATCCTTCCTGGCTGAATCAACATGTGTGAAAACATTGTAAAACAGGCCAGTAAGCAGCCTTGAACTGTGTGGATCTCAGCAATAACAAGACCAGGACAAGACACCCCTGTAAATTCCTTTTAAAGGTTAGCATGGCCAGGTCGGCCGGGGCAGATGTGAGCTGCTTCTGCTGTTATCCTCTGCCCAGGTGCACTCCCAGAGGACACGTAACCACGGTAATCACCAGGGAGTGAGCAGGTTAATGACAGGGTAGCACAGACAGACACACACACATTAACTTTGCTCATCTACTTTTGATCCAGAGAGTATCATATGAACTCAAATTGAACATTCTCTTGTCTCATGTCACTTAACCAGCTCTCAACTCCATACACGCAAACATTTTCACACCTAGGCAGATTAGTTTTTTTAAGAAATCATCCACAGAGAACTTCTGAGAATCTCAGAAAACTTTCAGAAATCTTTCCCACAATTTGCCCAACTTTGTAACCTTCAGATAACATTCTGTTTTTTAGAGATGTTCAAACCTTTTAACTTTCCGATCACATTCCCATAAAGTTCATAAAACTGCAAAAGAAAATCGAAAAATGTAGAAAACCATTGCTAGAAAACTTCTCTGCGTCAGGGAACATTCCCACAACTAAAAAATAACTTTTTAAACTCTTACTCTTTGTTACCCTCTTACGTCTGTAAATCCCACAGTTATTACCCATTGCATCAAGGGTCAAAACAGACTAACTCAAACAGCAGCTGTGCACTTACAGTACATAAACAGCTCTCCAGACTGGTTAACCTCTGGCCTAAAAGGTCAGGGTTCAAAGCCCAAGGTAAAACCTAAACATCTAGTATATACTGTGGTAAGAAGTTTCATAGATGGGTCAATGCTGTTTATGTAGATAGTCATTTACAGTTACATTGTAAAGTTCTGTCCTGCTTACTGTGTTTTTTGCATTTCACACACTAAATGACTGAATCAAAAGTAATACTAAGTGACTATTTTTACAAAAGCATCCTAACCTTGACGTCTATCTTACTGAAAACTTAGCAAACTGCCAATATACTGTGGTTGAAACTCTCATGTTTTTCCTGGCTATGAGCAGATGCAGGCTTTCTATCAACATGGTGTGGTGGTAACAACAGATTTATGCTGTAGCATCTGTAGTTTCACTGTCAGGTAAATAGTGAAAACAGCTTTTACTTGTTGAGTATCTGTGAGCCAGCTGTGTTTTGCCCCACCAGAGTTATGTCAGAACGGGAGTGAGCAGCTCGAAGCCCTGCTGTAAATTCCAGCTTAGACCAGCTTGATTTTTGAGCTAGTACAAGCGTGTTAGATTCTGGTCAAGCTGGTAATGAGCTGGTTGAGCTAGTTGAACAAATTGGTCAAGTTACTAAGTGTAACGCTGAGCTGAAGTGAGATCGAGGCAAAGCAGATACAGAGCTGTAATATATAATATAGCATAATAGAAACACAAAAAACAAGAAAAATGGCACTCAGATAAGGAACTCAGAAACAGGCAGCACATAGCAACAGAAACATAGAGACAATGGCCGACACTGAAGCCAAGGCAATAGAGGTCTATATACAGTACACGTAGGAACAAGGCTAACAGTACAAAGGTGTGAATCATAATAAGTTCTGGAAGTCCTAAAATGGTCAAAGGTGCCTAGTCCTGAAATGGCCACAAGGTGGCACCCACACTTCATGGAGTGGCACCCCCAAGGACCCAAACCAACCCCAAAAATGTACCCAATTACCCAATAACTCTGGCGAGGCACCTGGAGGGTGCAAGCATCAGGGACTTACAGACGCCCGGTGAGTGCCTCTTCCGTAGGCCGCTCTGCTGGAAGGTGAATCCACTGCCGGTTTGGCGGGGTAGTCCAGAATTGTGGTCCAGAATTGCTCTCCTGGCCTGGTGGTACTCTAACCTGCTTCCGGCTCACGGTCCCTCTGGCCCTGCTGACAGTAGGGCCAGAGGGACAACCACCTTCCACCCTGGAAGTGGCGTTACACACCATGTCTGGTTTTGTCCTTTTGTGTTATTTAAACCATTGGACGGAGTGTTCCATATCTCTTTACTTCAAATGTTTCCTCCAAAGACAACAAAGGAAACGGATGAGAAAGAAAATAATTCACCTCATTCTTCATGCTAACGCCGAACATTTCCACAGTCGATCACTCTCCCCACTCTTACACAACAGGATGAAATGTCTGTACATCCGCTGTCATTGGTTAAGCCAATGACAAGCCAAAGAGCAACAAATCAAGGGGGTGTGCCACGACACCTGTCACTCACTTGAAATGAAGATGAATGGACACTGATGCTACAACATTTGGGCTGTAAAAGATTAGCCCATTTAGATATATAAATAATAACAATTTTCTCAACTTTACCGTAAAAGATGGGGAGGGTCATTAAACATACAAGCCTTGGTTGTCCTTGAGATTTGAATGTATAGCTTTGCTGCCTAACATAAGGGCTGCTAACCAAATACATTTTTCTACTTACTTTACATTCTGATATCCACAGTACATGTTGTTTGAGCCAGAGGATTCAATGTTCCTAAAATAAACTGGAAAAAGAACCAAATGCAGCTGGAAAAACAAGTATGATTATTCAACCAATTTAAAATTGAGAACAAATCATGTCTGTGGAAATTAATTGTATGTTTATTTCTCTATTTTAGTACCTAAATATGAAATAATGTCATGAAATAGAAACAGAACACAGAAACTATCAAATTATTCATGTCATGAAATGCATAACAGTTCATTACAGACAACAGCACCCCTCATCAACTTCGTAAAGCTGGTTCACTGATTGTAAACGTGGATGGCTCTGACTTGAAGGCTCAAACTAAATTTAAAAACATATTTGATTCTGGTCTGTCCTTTGACCCCCATGTGCGGTTTGCTGTTAGGAGCTCGTATTTCCATCTCAGAAATATTGCCAGACTACGTTCTATGTTATCCCTCTCTGTAGCTGAAAGGCTTATACCTTTGCCTTTTCCCGCATTGACTACTGCAATACACTTTTTGCTGGGGCTCCTAAAACCACACTTAACAAACTTAAATCTGTACAAAATTCTGCTGATAGGATCCTGACTGGAGTCAGGAGAAATGAGCATATTACACCAATTTTAAAGTCTTTGCACTGGCTCCCGGTCAGGTTCCGAGTTGATTTTAAAATCCTTATGCTCACATATAAGGCACTGCATGGTTTGGCCCCTCAGTATCTGTCTGCACTTTTAATCCCATACACCAAAACGTCATTTACGCTCCTCACAAGCTGGTCTGTTGACAGTCCCACAGACTCGATTGCGCACTGTGAGGGACAGGGCTTTCTCTTCCCATGCTCCTAGGCTTTGGAATGCACTCCCTCCATATATTAGAGATGCACAGACACTAAGGGTGAATCCCATTTCTCTGTCTTAGCCCTTCCCCTTACCCCTTCCCCTTAGTTTTGCGCGTTCATGTGAGAGTAATGGCTATCCCAATTCTCCTTTTGATCTAGGGGTAGGGCT
Organism: Umbra pygmaea; assembly: GCA_016801145.1. Taxonomy (NCBI): domain Eukaryota; kingdom Metazoa; phylum Chordata; class Actinopteri; order Esociformes; family Umbridae; genus Umbra; species Umbra pygmaea. The sequence goes on from JACXGM010029538.1 coordinate 9,953, forward strand.
AAGGGGAAGGGGTGCATACCCCTTAAAACTAAGCATTTTCGAGAGCTTACTTGAAACCAAGGGGTACCCAGAATACACTGCGCAACCGGCAACAATGCTAGCCAGATCATAAAGAGAGTCCAATAAATGTATTTTCGCTTAAATAATAGACTTAAAAATTACGACAGACTTGTTTTGTGCTCTACACAGTCCTGTGGATATATATTTACAACCATGTTCTTAATTGAAACTTTTTTTTAAATCGCTAGTTTCGTTACATTGCTGATGTGAACAACATTCCCGCATTTCAATGACTAGCCTTGAATGGACACCATGCATCTCTACAGTTTTAACTAAACTACATTAGCAGCAGATTTCGTTTGATATCTTTAAGTTTGTGAGCAACACTTGTCTCCTCTGGAGATGTATCAGCCAGCTAGGGACGATGTATGATAACATAACTGTAACCAAGTGGTGTCTCATTTCATAGGGGTATGTTTTCAACCCTATCCCTTACCACTCGGTTTCGAGGGGTAAGGGCTAGGGGTAAGACAAGGGGAAGGGGTAAGGGGAAGGGGTAAGACAGAGAAATGGGATTCACCCGAAGTCTTTTTAAATCTCATTTAAAAACACATTTTTTTAGGTTAGCTTTTACTTTAATTTTTATTAAAAAATTTTCCTGTGTTGGTTGTGTTTAAAATTGTTGTTTTACTATGTAAAGCGCCTTGAGAAGCTACTTTAAAGGCACTATATAAAAATAAAGTATTATTATTATTATTATTAACCCACAACAGCCATATGGGAGACAGCCAACTGATGGAAAAAGTGCCTAGCAGCATAGCCGATTTTCATACCGATACTTTTTATTATTAAAAGCGGCTTAGGTACTTTCATGTACAGGAGTGTAGTGTATCATGATTTATGAGGTATTTATCATTTTTAATATTTCTTTCTTACTGTAAGAATTTTTTAATTATTATTTTATACATTTTTACCATGTTTTTGTGTTATTTTTAAACATATTAGGAAGTCATCTTAATTTAGCTACTTATTGTCTAATTTTTGGAGGCGTTTTTTGCAGTGCGTTGTTAGGTGAGTGGTACAATGTAAAACAGTGTTGCCTTTAGTGAGGGTGCGCTGTGCATGCGCGAACCGTATGTTTGTGGTTTGATTGCACTACAAAGTCACAAGCAACAATAGAGGAGGTGGAGAAGCACTTCAGATATGTTTCGCCAAGTTTTCCAGTTTTATTCTTGATTAAATGTGTAGAAGAAAGAAAGTGAAAGTTGTATCGATCCTATTGAAACTAGTATCAATCTTCAAACACGAGATGTAATATCGGTAGTATCGATATTTTTGGATCAATCCGCCCACCCCTAAATTATAGGGATAAACTCAAAATACTAACATTGTAATGTTAATGTGTAAACATTGTACTTTATTAATGTTGCAAACTCATACAATTATTTAACACAAAAGAAATTTCACCAAAATCAAGGTTCTCATTCAGTGCTTAGTGGAACCACCTCTGGCATGGATAACAGCATGGAGTCTCTTCCTGTAATGTTTGACAAGTTTAAGTAACACATTTGGAGGAACGTTGGACTATTCCTCTATGCAGATCCTTTCAAGATCCTTCACATTCCTGGGTTTACACTTATCAACTGCACTCTTCAACTCAGCCCACAGGTTTTTGTTTGGATTGAGGTCCGGCGACTTAGATGGCCATGGCAGAACATTGATTTTGTAGTCACATTTCTGTGTGGATTTTGATTAATGTTTTATGTCATTTTCTTGTTGGAAAGTCCACCTATGGCCAAGTCCCAGCCTTCAAGGCAGAGGCAATCAGATAGTCAGCCAAAATGGCTTGATACTCAGTGGAGTTCATTATGCCATCAATTTTGACCAGTGCCCCTGAACCTCTTCAATTAAAACAGCCCCAATACATCACTGACCCACCACCATATTTCACCATGGGTATGAGGTGCCTCTCCTTGTATTCATCTTTGTTTTGACACTAAACATGCAGATGCTGTATCTGACAAAAAAGTTCAACATCTGACCAGAGCAACTTCTTCCAGTTACCATACTGGGTGAGTGCACTAGCCCTAATTAGGCAGCTAAATTACTAATAAGGACTAGATTGATGACTATGTGCTGCAATCAGCTGATTCTGACTAAACCCATTACTTCAGATTTCCAGGTTGAACTTGGTGCGTTAATAGCCTGACAACAACTTGACATGCCTCATAGCTTCTGGCACACTGGATATTTGGAATTACGAGACCAAAATAAAGCTTTATGGTCACAACCATAAGCACTGTTTGGAGAGGGGTCAACAAGACCTATACAGAAAACAATACCATCCCCACGGTGAAGCATGGTTGTGGCTCACGGATGTTTTGGGGGTGCGTGAGCTGTAAAGGCATGAAACACCTTGTGAAAATTGATGGCAAGATGAATGCAGCATGTTATCAGACAATAGTGGCAGAGCATTTGCACAAAAACTGAGCAGGGGATGCTCTTGGACTTTCCAGCATGACAATGACCCTAAGCACAAGGCCAAGTTGACCCTCCGGTGGTTACAGCAGAAAAAGGTGAAGGTTCTGGAGTGGCCAACACAGTCTCCTGACCTTAATATCATCAAGCCACTCTGAGGAGATCTCAAACATGCGGTTCATGCAAGACAACCAAAGACTTTGCATAACCTGGAGGCATTTTGCCAAGATGAATGGACAGCTATACCACCTGCAAGAATTCAGGGCCTCATAGGTGTAACCCACTCCTGGGTAAATACACGTTAATCTAGGTTCGGAGGAGCTGAGTTAAGAGTGCAATAACCATAGCCAACACAATTAGTAGTGAAATTGCAGATTTAGTATATCAAGTTCACTGAGTATGCAATACAATACAATATAGTAACATATAGAAAATAATAAACAGTTCCTTCCAATATAATAAGTGTTCTTGATAGAGTTCGTTCAAATTGTCTACCCAAGTAAATTAAATAATTAGTCCTGTAGTCTGGTCAAAACATAAAATAAATCAGTCAAATGTCAAAATGTTAGTAAAATTAATGGATCCAAAGGCAATGTCTAAGTTGTATATCTGGTGTGTTACCACTCTTGAAGAATGGCACAATCCTGTCATATGCCAGATAGTTCATCCAGCTGCATCAATGACAAAAGGGAACTCCAATCTTCTAGTGTCGATCAAGGTAGCTCGCCATCTACTGGAATCAATGGATCTTCCTCGTAGGGTTTTGGGTACAGAATAAAAAAGACCTGACCTGCATTTACAAACAGGTTCAGTATACATTCTGTTCACCTTATAAATTTATATTTATGTCTTAAATGTTTTATTGTAAAACATTATTACCTTCGAATTATGCTAGAATTACGTTCTCATTAGATATACCTTAAGCAGTGAAATTATACATACAAGACAACTTAAAAAAATGCTTTTCTTAAAACTACATTTGGGTAGAATAAGGACATACTGTGTTTAACATGAAATACACCTTTAACTTTACTTCTTAATAAAAGCAAATTCAATAATATAATTAGGTCATATTTATAACTAACACGATATAACAATTGTAACTGCGTAGGTGAAAATACCCACGTGGCTAACAAAGAACAACCTAGCAAGACAGCACTGAAAGTTAGCTTACCGAGCCACAAAGTGCAGCGTTTTAAGATAGAC
>JACXGM010029539.1:0-13626 GCA_016801145.1 Umbra pygmaea
CATCTTCCCATCAATTTTAGCCATCTTCCCTGTCCCTGCTGAAGAGAAGCAGGCCCAAACCATGATGCTGCCACCACCATGTTTGACAGTGGGGATGGTGTGTTCAGGGTGATGAGCTGTGTTGCTTTTACGCCAAACATAACGTTTTGCATTGTTGCCAAAAAGTTCAATTTTGGTTTCATCTGACCAGAGCACCTTCCATATGTTTGGTGTGTTTCCCAGGTGGCTTGTGGCAAACTTTAAACAACACTTTTTATGGATATCTTTCAGAAATGGCTTTCTTTTTGCCACTCTTCCATAAAGGCCAAATTTGTGAAGTATACAACTGATTGTTGACCTATGGACAGACTCGCCCACCTCAGCGGTAGATCTCTGCAGTTCATCCAGAGTGATCATGGCCTCTTGGCTACATCTCTGATCAGTCTTCTCCTTGTATGAGCTGAAAGTTTAGAGGGACGGCCGGGTCTTGGTAGATTTGCAGTGGTCTGATACTCCTTCCATTTCAATATTATCGCTTGCACAGTGCTCCTTGGGATGTTTAAAGATTGGGAAATCTTTCTGTATTCAAATCCGGCTTTGAACTTCTCCACAACAGTATATCGGACCTGCCTGGTGTGTTCCTTGTTCTTCATGATGCCCTCTTTGCTTTCAATGGACCTCTGAGACTATCACAGTGTAGGTGCATTTATACGGAGACTTGATTACACACAGGTGGATTCTATTTATCGTCATTAGTCATTTAGGTCAACATTGGATCATTCAGAGATCCTCACTGAACTTCTGGAGAGAGTTTGCTACACTGAAAGTAAAGGGGCTGAACAATTTTGCTCACCCAATTTGTCAGATTTTATTTGTTAAAAAAGTTTGAAATATCCAATAAATTTTGTTCCACTTCATGATTGTGTCCCACTTGTTGTTGATTCTTCACAAAAAATTACAGTTTTGTATCTTCATGTTTGAAGCCTGAAATGTGGCAAAAGGTCAAAATGTTCAAGGGGGCCGAATTCTTTCGCAAGGCACTGTATATTGCCATAATGTGTTTTTTTTTTAAAGGCTTAAATTTTGCAAAACTGATGCTTTAATGATATGTCTATCACAGAAACACAATGGTGTTTAATATTGAAGTTTCAGGGAAACCTGTTTAATTTTTGCTTATCTTGTCTATCTGTGGGAGGTAGGAATGCATGTATGTTTAGGCTTGGGTGATGCAAACATTTGGTGACCTTAAAGGCCATTTTGTGACATGTGAACCATCAGACAAGAGAAGAGTAAAAGGGAAAAGTACATTTTGAGCAGGGAAGATACAGTACATATAAAAAAAGTAAAAGTTTCAGGTACAAACAATGGATAAGGAGAGGACTAAGGAATTTGGAGGTTATCAGCATAGAGCAGAAGATAAACAGAAGATTTGGAATAGGCGGGATCATGATGATGGTGCTGTGTTTAAAGAATTAGCCAATCAGAAGGTTTTAGTAGATGATGTCATTTTGGATATAAAATATTTGGTTGCCATGTTTTTCATTGTGTATCTTGCAAAATAAACCGGTATCATTTGAAAACAGCTCTCTTTATTATGATTGTATTTGTTCCTTAAAGAATCAGACCCAAAACTACCTGTACACATCGTCTTTAAATATCTCAGTATTGCAGATATTGTTGAGGAACTTTAAAGGTAACTATATCAAATTGAACAAACAAGGAACTTTTTCTAATACTATTCAGAATAGGTAGGTCTAACATATTCCTTTCATACAAAAAAGGATTGAAATTTTAAAGGTGGTTCAATTCTAAACTGTAAAAAATCCATCACAAAACTACAGATTTATGATCTCTTTATTGGTATAAAAAACAGGTGAAGAAAAATCTCATATCATCAGTCAAACCTGAGTTTGTGATCTCATCACCCTGTACTCTCAATTAAACTCTCATCTCTATTAAAATATATCTTATAAACAAAGCAAGGTACATTGAATTTAACTAATGACAAAACAAGATTTTTTCAATTTAACAATATGTATAATTGTTGTAATCTTTTTGATTAATTGTTGCACTGATAAAATGTGCAGCTCTTTCACTCAGGGAAAACAGGTCAAGCTAGCACCAGGGTCACATTTATTTTGGGTGGAAATTGTGAATGTGCCTGACCCGTGATTATCAGTAAAAATTAAAAGTCTGTGTATTTTTATGTTTGAACAGAGGAAAATGAAGAATGAAAAAATTCTGTTAATCTGTGGCAAATAACTGGTGGTGTCAAAAAAAAGCCAGAGGGTTAGAAGAAAACACTTTACTAGGTAGGTAATAATATTGTACTATTTACTTTTAGCAAAGTTCAGAGTATCCTTCTGCACCTGAAATGTCATATTTCAAGATAAAATTAAGATCTGCTCCGGTTCAAACTACATTGGTAAAGCACTTCAGAATAGCAATAAAGCACAATTTGAGATACTATACAAGGTTCCTACACCACAGCAAAATGCCAGACCCATGCAGGAACTCAGAACCTGAGAACGTGCTTAAGAATAAGGGAACTGAATGGTAGTGGTGGTCTATGGTATTGATAGACTTGGGGTCAAGCTAAGAACCATGTCATTGACATAACCTTTCAAATTTGGGGAGGAAGTAATCAAATACTGATCCATTATGTTCTAGGTACAGCACACTTTTTGGCAGCTTGGAAATCTGTATGTTCAATTGAAATCCATAGAGTGTGTTCCTTTTGGCACATTTTCCAGTTCAGACTTACTGGTTGAGCAAACAGGTCAATAAAAATCTGATATGGATCAGACGTCAAGCATTTTAAACCATGGTACTTTGTGTGCTTTAAATGTAGCCATGCTTCTATAACTTATGTCAGTGCATTAAATAAGGTTTGTGTAGAATGAAGTGCTTTGAAAGAAATGGTAAATGCTTCCAAGTATTTTCAAAGTCATTCAATTCACAAAGAAACTTTGGGAGGAAGTTTAGGAGGAAAGTGGTCCTTTTTTCCCTTCCTCACGGCCTTTGAACCCCATTCTAAATTGAGCCCAAAAAGACTTCTATGACAAAAGAACATGTAAAATAAAAAATTCAAGAAAGACACGTACAGCCTTGGGCGGTCCATTGGTCCATTGTATTGCTGCAGCTTGGGATAGAATCCTGTTTACTTCTCTTATAGCCAATACACTCCTCTATATTTCTTATTTTTTTATAAAACATTAATGCAATTACAAGGAAGTGTTACACATCTTTTCATGCAACATGTTATGACATTTTCTCTAAAACATACAAACAGAAACTTAGATGTAAATCGTTCATCCTCTGCATGAACTCCAGAGTGAAATATGCTTCTTTCTGGTAGGTTATGTTAAAAACATAAGAGGGAAAACATGTAGCTCAGTGTATGAAAGGGCAGGTTATATGATGATTGAATATTGTTTGTTCAGTGGAAATCTTGAACCATCCCTCACCTGAAAATAGTAAGACAAAAAAACCACAACATAAGCTTTTACAAAATAACATATTGCTGAATTTTGTCAATGACCTATAATCACATCTCTGATAATTACAACTATGACTACAAACCAAGTAGGATGACACGGGGGGGGGGGGGGGGTTGGATATTTGGAACACAATCTGTTGACTCCTATACTGTAGCAATAAAAGAGGGAAAATATCAAGAAAATGAAAGATAGTCAAACCACTATTATGAAAAATGTGATCAATTAGAGCCATGCATTCAGAACACCTCTATTTTGAAAGAAAAGATTGTCTGGACATTCTTTGAAGTGCTACAATGCTTCTAATCAGTTGAGACGGCCTGCGTCTGTCACTATCCCCTGTCAGTCACAGCTTAATTATCAACGTTACCTAGCAAGCACAGCTACCTTATCAACGTTACCTAGCAAGCTTGCTACCTTATCAACGTTACCTAGCAAGCACAGCTACCTTATCAACGTTACCTAGCAAGCTTGATACCTTATCAACGTTACTTAGCAAGCACAGCTACCTTATCAACGTTACCTAGCAAGCTTGCTACCATAGCTGGCAGGTAAATTACATCATTATATTCGCCAGGAAGCTAGATAAAGATAAATCAGTGATAATACCAACAAATTATAAAAAATGTGTCACATTCTAGGACATAGAAGGCATCATTTTAATAGTATTTACCACAGTGGTGGTTTAGTGTGCTGGCTGGTGAAAAGTCTATTGAAGTTTAATCTAGTGGAAAATTGCGCATGAAGGTTTGTTGTTAAATGGCAAGTTACAGATCCATTTTACCCAGCATGCAGTTCATGTTTTGTTGAATACAGGGAATTACCTGTAAATTCATTAAACAGCAAGTTTCTGTGGGAGAAATATGGAAATGTTTCTGTAGTAATACAAATATTTTTACAGTGCAGTGACTCAGTGAATGCAGGTGGGCTGTTTCTAGTATTTGTTTTCCTTAGCTACTAGAGGGCATAAGAACTCTAGCTATTCTCTATGTTTTGTTAGGGAGGCTCAGGTACGCAGCTGGCATTCATCCAGCAATCAAGGCTTATTTGAGCAGTGCCGAGGTTCTGGAACCTCGTCGATTATTGTTTCCTGAGGGCTGTGTGTTCTATGTGATTTACCTGAGTTTCTCTTTGCTACTCGTCATATGAATACATTGCCCTTGTTTAATTCCTAAAAAGATCAGAAAAAAGTATTAAACTGTTTTACCGAAATCACCTATATTTGGCAAATGTCCACAGTATAATAACACTAACAAAAATCCGTTAAAACAGAAAAAAGCAGCCTACCGTTTATTTGCTGCCAGTACTTTTTCCATAATTTTACGGACAATACATTAACGGAAAAATACTTTGAACACAGTACATGTCTGTTGAAAGTAACAGTTCTTTGTGATAATGGATATTTACTGTGTTTTGATAGACATGTCCGTAATAAAAAATGTACTGGCAGCAAATTAACAGCTCCTTTTACAGTTTTTTTTACGGATTTTCCTTACAATGAACTGAATAACGGTGCCGGTGCTCAATACATTTATTTTCGACCCACATAAACTGTTTTTTCGATCTAAATGATCACATTATTTTTAGTCCTGCGCTAATGGATACAACATTTTTATTGGTTAAAACAGACAAGCATTCAAATTTTAATGGTCAAAAAGACAATACCGGTTTTGCCAAACACAGAGGGAGAAGGAACCGCATATGACAAACATAGCCTATGTTTTTTTTGAGATAAGATTAAAGCAGAGGATGGACAAATATGACAAGCAAACCTTTTAATACGAGACTTAAATGGCAAGATTGAGCACTGACTCTATGGGCAAGTGACTAAGTTGTTTACTAGCCCTGATGTTAGTTCTTACTGACCTCGGGCCATCGTGCTGAACCCTGACCCCCCCCAGCACCCCCCGATAAAAGATGTTCCCGCGGCTATGATCACATCCCCTGCACACCCTATAGTGTTAGGCATGCCCTGGTTGGTTACGTACGACCCTAGGATATCATAGAGGGAGAGAAAGGTGTTAGAGTGGTCAGACGATTGTAAAAGGAAGTGCGTCTCTATGCCTGTGTATACAACCTCTGTAGAAAGTCCTGCTACATTGCCAGATGTAACCTCTATGGTTCCTTCCGACTATCGAGACCTAGTTGAGGTGTTCTTGACCACCAAGGCCTCTACTCTACCTCCACATAGGCCAGGGGACTGTGCAATAGAGTTGCTATCAGACATCACCTTGCCACGGAGCCATGTATACCCCCTGTCTTGTGCTGAAACCGAGGCCATGGAGACGTACATTCGGGAATCTCTGGCACTGGGACACATCAGACCCTCTACATCTCCAGTGTCCTCAAGCTTCTTTTTTGTGAAGAAGAAAGATGGAGGCCTCCGGCCCTGTATTGATTACAGAGCCATAAACAAAATAACGGTACAGATACCCTCTACCTATAATCCACTCTGCGGTAGAGGCTATGCATGGAGCCAAGGTGTTCACGAAGTTTGACCTCCGCAGCGCCTATAATTTGGTACATATTAGGGAGGGGGATGAGTGGAAAACAGCATTTAGTACCACCTCCGGTCACTATGAGTACTTGGTCATGCCATATGGATTAACTAATGCCCCTGCTGTTTTCCAAGCATTCGTGAATTACGTATTTCGGGACCTGTTGGGAAGATGCGTCATGGTGTACATCGACGACATCCTGATTTATTCGCCCACCTGCCAGCGACACATACAGGATGTCAGGGAGGTCCTAACCCGGTTACTATGCCACCATCTGTACGTCAAGGCGGAGAAGTGCCTATTCCATCAACCGTCCGTATCCTTCCTGGGCTACAGGATTAGGAACACAGGCCTGGAGATGGAGGTGGACAAGTTTGACGCTGTGCGCTCCTGGCCCACACCCACCACTGTCAGAGAGCTCCAACGCTTTCTCGGGTTCGCCAACTACTACCGCCATTTCATTAGGGCATTCAGTACGTTGGCAGCCCCATTGACCGCCCTGTTGAGAGGCGGGCCCCAACGGCTTTCATGGAACACCGAGGCAGAGGAGGCCTTTCGGGTCCTGAAGGGGAAATTCACCAACGCACCCATCCTGAAGCACCCGGACCCGACGCTCCCTTTTGTGGTGGAGGTGGACGCATCAGAGGTGGGGCTCGGCACGATATTGTCACAATGACAAGGTAATCCTTCCAAATTATGTCCATGTGCATTCTACTCCCGCAAACTAACACAGGCAGAGAGGAATTATGACGTGGGTGACCGGGAGCTGTTGGCCGTGGTCGAGGCCCTAAAACGATGGCGCCATTGGCTGGAGGGGGCTAAGCACGCCTTTGTGGTTTGGACCGACCACCGGAATCTGGAATATCTGAGGGCAGCCCGGAGACTCAATGTACGACAGGCAAGGTGGGCGCTATTCCTTACACGATTCGATTATATCATCTCGTACCGACCAGGCTCCAAGAACGGGAAGGCTGACGCCCTGTAACGGAGATACAACAAGGAGAACCGTGTCCCATTGGAGGAACCTGTCGTGCCATCGGAACGCATAGTCGCTCCCATACAATGGAGTATCAACGAGGAACTTCACAAAGAACAGGTGAGCCACCCACCACCACATAACTGTCCCGAGGGGTTTTTATACGTTCCCACAGAGTACCGGGACCGCTTGCTGTTTTGGGTGCATACGTCTCTCCAATCCAGACACGAAGGTATTATGCGCACCCTTCAGGCAGTCATGACCAAGTATTGGTGGCCCAACATGGAGCAGGACGTGCGTAAGTACGTCTCCTCCTGTTCAACGTGCGCCCAGAGTACCAGCCCCAGACACCTGCCATACGGTAAGCTCTGTCCTTTACCCATTCTACAAAGACCATGGACGCACCTCTCCGTGGACTTTGTCACAGACTTACCTATGTCCCAGGGTTATACCACCATTTTAGTAGCTGTGGATCGATTCTCAAAAAGTTGTAAATTGATACCCCTGCCAGGTCTGCCCACTGCCTTTCAGACCGCGGAGGCCCTTTTCACACACGTCTTCCATCACTACGGACTCCCATAGGACATCGTATCCGACCGTGGGCCTCAATTTACATCGCGAGTGTGGAGGGCCTTTCTGGATCGTCTGGGGGTGACTGTGAGTTTGACATCCGTCTATCACCCTCAATCGAACGGGCAGGTTGAGAGGGTTAACCAGGAGGTGGGTAGGGTTTTACGCTCGGACCGTCTAGGACACCCGGACAGGTGGGCTGACATACTGCCATGGGCCGAGTACACCCAAAACTCCCTGAAACACTCGTCCACTGGCATTACACAGTTCCAATGTGTCCTGGGCTTCCAGCCCTCTCTGGCACCCTGGCACCCCAGCGCAGCTCACATTCCAGCGGTCGACGACTGGTTTCGTCGGGCGGAGGGGTTGTGGGAGGCTGCACACACCCGCCTACAACGAGCGGTCAGACGTCACAAACTGCAGGCAGATCGGTACCGCAGCGACGCCCCCACCTTCCGGCCGGGAGATCGCGTGTGGGTATCGACCAGAGACATGCCCCTCCAGACCTCATGCAGGAAATTAGCCCCCCGTTCTATAGGTTAACCCAAACGAGAGAGCATCACCTCGTCGCGTAGCTTTAATGTCGGGAGCTGTATGCAGCTGACATTAGCTAATGTCGATGTAACTTAACATTAGCTACACACGGGCACCAGTTTGTCTACATTGCTCATTGATCAAATAAGACTATGGTGGGACAAAAATTCACTTTGGAGCAGGAGCATCGATAAGAGGACTCGTTAACGTCGAGGGCATACAATATCAATGGTTCATAAAACTTAGAACCCAGAGCCGTATACAAAGATGGATTTATATATTGCTCTGTTAGAACCGGTTCTCGAGTGGAACCCATTTTCAATCCCCATCCGAGGCAGGTTGCTAATGTTAGCTAGCTAGCTTTGCTAAACATCACTCTTACACATAGCTTACCTTTCATTGTGCTTTCTTTCTAAGTGATGATAAAAGTTTGAAGTAGTCCCCACCATCTCTGAAATCTAAGCACTGCAGTATTTACAAAAAGCTGTATGCTTTCTTCTGGATGTTGTTTTACAAATATATTCTATATGATTTTTGTAGCCGAATTGTATTACTGAAGATTTTCCAGACATCTTCTCCTGCTCCCAGACAAATACAGCTCACTTTCTTGGGAGTGCGAGTGAAAGGGGGTGGGGATGGGTGACAGCGGTAACAAAAATACATAATTAGCCATGAGTCACGTTATTGCTTGGATTGTAATCAGTACATTTTACATCCAATAAAAGCAAAGATGTTAACAAAAAATAGACAATATACTGGCAATTTAGTGATATTTCCACAGTTATGGTATTGACTGGTCTTGAAAAAAAGTCCTGAGTCCTCAATGTCCGAGACTGAGACAAGACCGAGTACAAATGCGGTCGAGACCGCGACGAGACCGAGACCATCATAAAGTGATCTCGAGACCGGTCTCGAGACCAAGACCGGTCTCGAGTACTACAACACTGATCAGCACAACCAGGTGGACTTGGGCAAGGATGACCAGGTGGACTGTGGGCAACAGCCGCGGTCGGTGGATCTTAATTGGGGAGGACGGGCTCGTATTACGCTCGGAACCGGAGTGAATGGAATGGTGCGCAACGAACAAAACCAATTGTTTTTTTGATTTGCACACATTCCATTCACTCCTGTTCTGAGCGTAATACGAGCCCGTCCTCCCCAATTAAGATCCACCGACCGCGGCTGGTGGGCAATAACTGGAATAAGCTGGAATTGTCAAGCTGAACATAGACCAGCAACACTACCAGGAGGACTTAGTCCCAAGGTGAAGATCCAAAAGAATATCTGAGCATATAATACAGACTGATTCTAGTCCCCAACGAATGAACTAATGCACATTTTTTTAATTTCATGAAACAAACATGAAACAGTATGGCGTAACTCTTGCCAAAATGCAATTTGGGGTCTTTTTTATGTACCCGAGTGAAACTTTCATTTAAAAGCATAATTAGGATGGACACGCCACTTTTAAGATTTTCTGTATTTTTGGTTTCGGTCGAATCACCTTTTGAATGGGAGTGATAGGGGCACTAATATGATAGCATCAAAATTGCTAATTATTATAACACTAAGAAGGCTTGACATAACATGCAACTTTGCTCAAAGTATCAACAGGGCCTGTACACAAGATTTGACAAAATCCAAAAATACAGAAAATCTTAAAAGTTGCGTTTTAAACGAAGGTTTGACTCAAATACATTCAAAAAAAGACCTTAGGTTTTGGCAAGAGTTACGCTTTAAGGCTTTAGTATACTACAGCTTTCTGACCTCGCATGCGACAATGTGATGTCACGGGAGCGCCCTAACTATTTATACTGGTGCGTGGTGTTTGAGACACTAGTTCCAGTCTTCTCCTGAACAGAGGTGTTGCAACTGAGGAGAGGCTATCGACTTTGATATTTCTACAGACTAGAAGAAGAAGAAAAAGGTAAACGATGGCAGAACTGGCAGCAGCATTGACGTTAATGTCAACAGTGGCTAAGAGGATCATAACTGTGTTGTGATGAACCATTTACTGTTTTATTATGAACCATTAACTGTGTTATTATGAATTGTTTACTGTGCCCTCGAACTCTTACATGCTTCCTGTTTCCACTTTGTTGCGCGCCGCCGAAAATAAAGACTGGTGCGTGCCCTCGGCTCGACTTGTCTATCATAGCATTTGTGGTTGAGTCTAATGAGTGTATCAAACAAGCCCTATTTAAATGGGCTCAGAGATGACCCCAGCTGTAGTTAATCATAAAAACTTGTGAGATGTTAAATAGGTCATGTCACAAAGAAAAACTTTGTGATTTGGTCACATTTTCAAAAGACCCATAAATAACCAAATTTTATGACTGGTGTTTGTGACAAATAAGTACTATATATGCTCCAATGATTCCATCTAGTTGTAGTAATTATTGGACACACAAACTGCCATGACCTACAGTACTTTTAACCACAACTGTACATGTAACAATTTTGAATCATTTGTACATGTGTTTGCAGGGTTGAGAGAATAGGATCCCGAGCCTCAGTAGAAAAGGCTTTCCATTGATTCCTTCATGTAATTCTATTAATACATCAACGCTTCTAACACATTTTAGCTGGTGGGTCAATAGCCAGTCAGGGGATGGTAAAATACGTTGTGTGCAGGTTAGAGGACCATTAGAAAATGGAATACGAATCATATCTTCTATTGTACAATAGTATTTACAGTAGTTAGGCAAGTCAAAATGTCTATTTTAATGACTCAATGTTTAGGAGTGGAGCTCAAATTACACACCCTTTTTTCTTTTCTGTATTTTTGGAAAATAGAATTGGAACTAGCCTCTAAACCATAAGAGACTGGAGGTGTAGCATTGGGAGAATACATAGGAACTAACAATTTCCATAGGTCGGTTGTATCAAGTACGAAAACATTGTGAAACCATAAACCATGCCTAGAACTAGCGTGTCTGGGAGGAATGGTTTATGAAAAGAAACATCCACTAGACATTTTAGCACTGGGAGTGCCACTATTTTAGATACTTTCCAGACGTCCAATGAGTTGTAGCCCGGCGAGACAAAACAGGTCCCAATTCAGTATTACATTCTCAAAAGTGCAGTCATTCTTCCCTATCAACTCTGCACTTCAAGAGCCTTTTGCTAAAGTCTGATATCAGAGGTGTGACAGATCCCTCAGCCTCTGATGAACTCAAATGTACCAATATTAATAAGAAGAATACATGGCTCAGTCCTCATACATGGCTCAATGTCAGTGCTTACGAAGTCTATTTCCTCTAAAAGAGACAAACCCGACATTTTATTGATAAGGTTGGAAAACATTAACTTTTTCAATTGAAACAGATAATGATAAAGGAAATTCTTGTTTTCGTGCGACAGGATCCAGGTAGTAAAAAGCATGTGTTGACAGTGAGTTATAGGTTGTATCAGACGCATTTAACATGTCATGCTGGTGTTGCATTAGAGCAGGCTTGACATTTTATGCCTGTACATGCCAACAAAAGCTGAACAATCAATGTGTGTGTATGTCTTGGTGTGTGTGTTGGGTGTGTGAGTCTCCCAGCTCACAGCAGGTGGCCACTTACACAAAGAGAGAGAGATATTCAGAGAAGTGCCATAAGGAATGGAGAATCCTGTCATCTGGAAGAAAAGGGGGAGGAGGAGACGAGTGCTTTTTCAAAAGACCCAATCTCAACGGCTTTGAAAGGAAAACCAATACTAAGCTGTTTAAATAGCCTTTCATGTTGTCCCTGTGTACATTAGGTGATATTTTCATCTGTTGCAGACTTGGTCTCTAAAAGAACAAAGTTTTACCTAACTGCAAATGGGCATGTTCTCAAGACAACTGCGCGTCAAAATGGAATCACTTTCTTCTGGCTCTAACGATGAAAACAAGCAGAGACAGTTTTGAAACATTTACATTAATTAAATAATTTCCAGACGTTAAGACGCCAACTTGGAGCTAATACAATTAATACAAAAGAACATTAATTCAAATGTCTTGCCTCAGGGGGCGAGACGTTTGTCTCCGTGGATCTTCACAGATATCGTTTGGCCAGCTGGCTAGGTATCTACCTGTGGAGAGAAACATGACATTTACAACCTTGTCATATATTTCATAATTCCTCCCTTTATGGGACCATCATAAAGACATCAAATACTACTGTAATCAATCCAGTGGCTGTCTTGGTATATTGTTAGTCTGTTGGTCTTCACTCAGGTGGTGTGTGTGTGGGGGATGTTGACTCTGACCCCGCATTCTGTGTATTAACTCCTCTAAGGAAGCCAACTGCCCTCAATGGGTGGAGATGTTAGGGGAATGTGCCAGCTGCCAGAAATGCATGTTTGTCCTATAAACCATTTTCTCATTCCACTACACTTTGATTCAATTGGGCTGGGGCTAGATGGAAACAAAAACTAAACTGTGTTCTTCGTATTCTGGCATGGCACGCCCCTCCAGTGGAAAAGGGCATTTGTTATTTGGAGAAATGCGTTGGATTTGACTCTCAGATTAGTCTAGCAGTCTTTCTGTGGAAAATACAAGTAGCTATCTCTATATGGAATGTGGGGTTGGTAATATACTATTCTTAATTTACACCTTGTAACTACTTGGGCACCTGTGAGCACAATTAAGGTAAAGTCCCTGGGACCTCAATTAAGGTCCAGGAAGTGTGTTACTTCATGCCCATATGGATTCTGGTCTAGCCTGCCTAGTGGAATCCGAAGTTTGACAACAACCAAAATGGCAACAGATGCTGGGACATGCTGCAATGAAGCAAGCATTTAATTGGAAATATGATACCCCAAATCTGCAACAAAAATCAGGTTAAAAGTATGTAAAAGAAATTGTCTTCCAATACAAATGTACAGAACACAATCCAGTTGTTAACCTAGTGACCCAATTTTTTTTGAAAAGGGACAGAAAAAGTGTAATGTAGGTATGTAATGGCATGTTGATGACAATAATTATTTACTAATTACAAGTGTTCCATATATTCAAAACGCAGTCATTGTAGTGAAATACAAAATTAAGACATGTTCGGCCAATTTATTTTCATTCATATTTTTTTATGCAGTAAATCATATTTTAATGATGGGCATAGTAAGATTTATATTTCATACAACTTTTCCTATTCAAAGTTTTCTAAAACAAACCTTTGTATTGGTATTGACACAAATCCTTTAGTCTGTGCATTTTGATACTTGACCAATTTTTCACCAATCAGTTTTGGTGCTGCCGACTGACTTAAAGGCACAGATATCTGCGGTAAAAAGCACTTGATAAATATCTCTGGTTTTCCCTGATCATAACGAAGTCGGCAAATGTTATTCCATAGGAAATACAGGTCAGAATTCACCAACTAGCTTAAACTATTTTTAGTACTGCAGAAGCACAGAAATGAAAATGCATTTTGATATTACAGAGTTTGGGTTTCTATTGAAATGTTCCTGATAGAGGGTTGTAATGGACATTTTAAATCATAAAATGCTGATCAAATAATTACGGTATTCCCAATTAAAAGTAATGTGGTATACTGTTCTATTTCATTTAGTGTTAAAAAAGGCAGAAAAAAAAAAAAAAAAAAAA
>JACXGM010029540.1:0-13626 GCA_016801145.1 Umbra pygmaea
TCAGTGTTTTCAGTATATATTACGGTGGTTTAGTTGGTTTTGTTATCTTCCTCATGTGTCCTCTTTATTGGTACCTGCCTTGTGTGTGTTGTGATGTATACAGGTTCTCTCCCAGTGTGTCATGTGATGGCTCCCCCTGGTGTCCCTTCTGTGTCTTGCTAGTATGTCTTATGATGTCATCAGTGTGGGCCCTTGTCACCTGTTTTAGTTAACCAATAGATCACGGTGTAGTTATTCCCATGTCCAGGTGTTGTGCATTAGTCCTCATTAGTTTTGGTATTTAGTGTGTGTGTTTGCTTCCCTCCCTTGTTGGTCAATGTTCCCTGTTACGTGTCCTTTTCATTGTGTCAGCTGTTTTGCCCCACGTGGCAGTTTTGTACGTGAAATAAAAGTCATTTTGGATTATTGTAACCTTCGCGCCTGTCTCTCTACTTGCTACACGGAGGATACGTGACAACCGTTAACACTGACCTGTGCTTGGAATGTGATGATATTATATCAGACTCTCTGGCATGCTGCCATTTCATATCATGTAACCATTAGCAGTCCAAAAATTTAAGCAATTTCACTTTAATAATAAATGTAATACATTTGAACATACAAAAATTGTAAAAAATGCAAAAAACATTTAGGTGTGATCGTTGTACTGAATCAATTAAATGTCTATAAATAGGGAGCTCAAACCATGTGTCGGACGCATAATCATGGCGTGTCCTTTCATTTGTAAGGTGGTGGATGAGGTAGTGATAATAATATGTAGGGCATTTCAAAGAGAATGTACTTTCAGGGACAGGGAAGACCCGTTGGCTTTTTCTGACAACTACCTGCTTGAACGGTATGGATTCGAGGGAAGGGATAGCATATATATTTGTAGATTACATGGTAGTTTCATGTGCTGTACGTGCTACATAAAATTGCCTGTCTGAGGAGAGGCAACCAAGTATGGCTGTAGAGGAAGACTGGGGCATTGAAGCAATTTTCGAGGACAATGAAACAGGAGGGATGACCATACGTCCACTTTTCCCCAGACATGTCCTCTTTGATTAAAGTTGTTTCATCAACACTGTATTGTGATAGCTACACGAACGCAAAGTTTTTTTTAATAGTCAAACACAGATTTTTTTTCAGAATAATAGCGCTCATTCCAATGCATGAAATAATCGTTGTAAATTCATTTTAAAGCTAGTGAATTATAATCAAATCAAATTGTGTTGTGTGTTTAAGGAACTAGTAAAATAGTTTGATAGGAAAAAAAGATTAATGTTTTTAATAACAATTGTAAAAGAAATGCAGTACACTAAATGTTATGAATATATTGTCTCATTTAAACTAAACTATTCCTCGTGCCGAAACCTGTGCTATGGATACATGTTCAATAGGACGTTTAACTGAAAATATAGTCTCAAACCCTTGAATACTTGAGGCAGTATAGCCAACAAAATGTGATTTGATTTTAATTCACTATCTTTAAAATGGCCTCTCTTTTCTCTGTTTTCTATATGTGGTCACTTGCTGGTAGAGACATGATAACTTCTTCAGTTATAAACAGCTTCTACCAACCAAGAGTCCAGATACCATGAACCCTGATGTCTCCTGCACCTAAATGTTAAAGGAACACTCCAGACCCCTAAACACTCCAAAAGCATGTTTCCGACACGACAGTCACTAAAAACACTTCAATGTCTTCTATGTTCCAAATTTTACTCCAGTGATGTTTTTTACATCATTGGAGTAGATTTTTAAAACTACAGCTAGATTCAGGGAAGGCAGTTGACTTTCTGGGCCTGTATTTATCAAGCTTCTATGAATTACTCATAAGAACCCTGCTAAGACTTGACTTAAGTGTTAGAAAATTATTGGCTTAAAGCTCTGCTTAAAAGTTAGTTATTAAACATCTCAGTCCTACTTTTAGTGAAGTGTAGGACTAAATCTTACGTGTCAGTCTTAGAGCTGATTCACGACACTTTGCTGTGCCGCAAATGCAGTGGTGTAGAAAGTACTTGAATTCCATACTTAAGTAAAAGTACAGATATCAATCTTAAAAGTGACTTTGATAAAAGTAAAAGTCACCCATAAGAAAACTACTTAAGTAAAAGTCTTAAAGTAGCTCATCTTAAATGTACTTAAGTATCAAACGTATTTATCTGGTGTTAAAATGTACTCAAAAGTATCAAAAGTACAAAAGTACAAAGAGAGAAAAAAGACAGAAATTGTTTTTTTTCTCTCTCCAAGCTTTATTTATCGTCTCCCTACATCACATTGAACTTGAAATATTTTGAACTAAAATCTTTTTTTCCTCTTGCTCCCTCCCTGTACCTTAAACCGTCACTAAAATCCTTTTTCCTCTTGCTCCCTCCCTGTACCTTATTGCCAACTTCTTCCCTCAACTCCTTTCTCCTCTTGCTTCCTTCCTCACTGTCTCCTCTTGTCTCTCTTCCTCTCCATGTCCTCTTGCTCACTCTCCTTCCTTTTGCTTCCTTCATCTTTCCCTCTGCTTTCTTCTCTTCCTTCCTTTAATTAAAATGGAAAAACTTGCGGTTCATCTTCAGTAGAAGATGTTTGTCAAAATTGCGAGAATCCAGCCGTGCTCTCTCTGGGCTGAAGACAAGTCCTGCTATGCTAAATATTCATTCACAGAATGCAGAGGCAGGTAGAGGTGTATTCAGCTTCACTGACAACTTGCAGACCGCAGGAAAGGACTTCAGCAGACATGTAAAAAGTATTGGAGAATGACACTTGAGTAGAAGTACAGCTACTGTGCTAAATATTTACTCCGGTAACAGTGAACAGTAAAACTCTTTATTCAAGTATCTGAATTTAAAATGTACTTAAGTACCAAAAGTAAATATGTGTTCTTAAATGTACTTAAGTACACAAAGTAACAGTAAAAATTGTGTTACATCTGTCAATGCATAATATAAATGGCAAAAGCCATAGCACTCATATCTGAATTCCAATAACGTGTTGAGATGCTCTAGTTGTTGTAAATAATTCAGCAATCCAGACATTATTAGTTTTAAATTATATGGTGTTTTTAAAACAAATTGTATGATAATGATATCTGAAAGGTGTGATACAGTACCTATATACTACATGTTTTAGTTTCAAAGTAGGCAAGCCATAATTCGAACCCGAATGTTTGGGGAAATATTTAATAAACGTTTGTAGGACAGTGGTTCTCAAACCTCTCCTTAGGTGCCACCAGCCAGTCCATGTACTTAAACTATAACTGAGCGAGTACACAGGATTCCACTAATCAACACGTCACTCAGTCATTAGTGAATCTGAACTGATAGTTCAGGGCTACAGCTAAACTTTGTAAACACATCTGGGAGGGATTGCTGGGGAGAGGTTGAAGATCCACTGGTATAGGGCATGGCCATTTACAGAACTTTTAAACTGCATGTGCTGAAATTAGAAAAACAAAAGCACCCAAACACAAACAAAACAAATTGCAACCGTGACACAGACTATTTGAGAATTGTTATTATTTTGATTATTTAGTTGACCTACAATATCATTATATTATGATAGCCTATATAAAATGATTTAAGTTTTACTTAGTTAAACAATGAAGTCTACAAGTATATTATTTAATTAATGTTTCATACTATTTTGATTTATTAACATAATTTGTGTGTCATTAAAAGGAGAGAAAGGTGCCACAATCTAATGTAAAGTATTTCACAAAACAATTTAAATTGCTTATCAACAATAATAGTAGTATAGCCTACTAAATTTGATGTAATATCATTCCCAATTTCACTTAATATGTTGCCTGAAAAACTTGTTGTCAACAATAGGCATAATACCAAACATACAGAAATACAGTTATCAAAAAGGCTAACTAGAAAGGATTGTTTTCAACATAGCCCTTCATAATGTAACATCCTAATCATGGAACACAAATCTAATATTACATTTAATGCTAATACATTAGGATGTGAAGGCAAACAATCAGGGGCGGACTGGCCATCGGGAGGATCGGGAGTTTTCCCGAACAGCCGGTCCATTCCGGGCCAAACGGGCCGTCACATTTTACTTTGACGGCCGGTCGGACGTATTAAAACAAGTGACAGTAGGCTGAAATGGACAGGATGTTGCATCCGCAAAACTGCGCTCTGGCCTGTCCGTCAAATCGAGAGAGAGTTCCTCTATTCAAACGAGGAGAAACCCAGAGTGAATGATCGACGAACGTGGGGAGCGACAGATACAGCGCACGCGCACACGCGCGCGCCACCCCCCCCCCCACCGCCGGCCGCTCCATCCAAAGTCCCGGGCTGAATTTGTTCCCAGTCCATCCCTGCAAACAATGTATTGTCACTAAACAACATTATTAGGTCTGTGATATTTAGCTGACTGCTGGTAAGCTAACAAATGCATTGTTTCACTTCGGCCAACCTAAAATTAACAGCAGGCTGCTTGGCAAGTTAACAAGTAGATACTACTGTGAGGGTTCCCGGTTCAGGTCAGGTCCACTCCACACCTGAGACTGAAGATGCACCCATTCCCGACACACACAAACACAGCACCCAGTCCAGATCCCATTCCCAAGACACAGACACTTCACCTCCCCACACTCACGAAAGCAGCACATACCACAAAGACCAATCACCAGAATACTGACACCTGCCACAGCACCACAGTATACTTTCCTGTATCCTGATTATTCTGTGTATTGACCTGTGTTTGTTTTTCCACTCTTGAGATTTACCTACCGTTTTGTACTTTTGCCTGAACCTGCTTGTGACCCTTGCTGCCTGTGACCTGATTAAGCCTTCTGGATCCCGACTAAGTAATTCTGCCTGTGCCTGCCTGGTTTGACCTCTGCCTCTAGACTACGCCAAGCCCTGCCCTATTGTACCACTGCCCGAGTATATTGTTTGCCAACCTGCTTTCTGACCTAGCCTGAGCCTTGTGTTATTGTACTTCTGCCTTTGGATCCAAGGGATGGACTATGTACTGGGTTCAGTCGGTCAGAAACGTCTCTCGACATGACATTCTGATTGGCGCAGGCTGTTCCAATGCACGCTGCACATTTTCAGTTTATGGAATATTGATACATCGTTCCTGCCGTCCATACAGCTGCGCAGAAAATGAGCATAGGCTACAATGTTGTAAGCTAATTGATATACTGTAGCGTATACCCCCACTGAACTGCTTTGGTACTTACACTATCTTTAAGGGAAAACATATAACTTATACTTAAATGAGGGGAAAAGTTGTAACCAATCGTGACCACTAAAAGAAAACGAGTTTATAAAAAGCTTATACTTCTGTATACTTGGGACGACACTACAGCTATTGGTGGGTGGGGTTTCAAATTGATTTGCTCAATATTAAATGCATGGCTAAAAGCGATTGAATAATGACTTAACAGAGATTTTAGTAAATCATTTGTTTGCGCATTTCCTCCAATATGACAAATTTTAATTTTGTAGCGAGTAACAACTGTTTTGGAAAATGTAAAGAGGTAATAGTATCAATTGTTGTAATAAAATGTAGTGAAGTAAAAGTACAAAGTTGGCAGACAGATACATACTTAAGTAAAGTACAGATACACGAAAAAAATATTTAAGTACAATAACGAAGTATTAATACTTAGTTACTTTACACCACTGCGCAAATGGGATTTTGGATAACGACATAGGCAAGATCAAATCACTGAATAGATGTACTTGTTTAAGAATATTCTCAGATAAATTCACATTCTGTGGTGACATTCAATAAAGAATTTTTAAGAGAATACATTATGATATACACATTGTAAATTAAATATCAAAAATGTTTTCCAACACATTTTCCACTATTTCTCAATTATATATTCAAAACAAGTGTGCTGTTAACTGACCTGCCTATATATAGCCTAGAATTAATGATGTAATCATAGCCACCATGGATTCCAAATCTACACTGAAAACTTTACATTTTAAATTTGGATCTGATAAGTTAAGAGAGAAACTCTGTGAGAAGAAAATATGTGCCATTCCATATCAATAGGATGTAATCTATAGGCTATATATTTTCCAAAGAATGACATGATGGTGATATGGAATTTTTAAATATAGGTAATGTTACACATGCAATCCCCCCAGCCGTGGGTCGTCTGAGCCCCGATTGTTTTAAAATTCTGGTGATGTGTCTGGTGTCCTTTATTGGCATTATACCATAAATAAAGATCAAATGAATTAATTATAGCTGCATGAATTATCACATTAACATAAGAGCAGCTTGATCAATTTAATTTAGAAAACGTAAAACAAACAGGCGTTGTTGTTTTAGTATTTGGCTGGAGGAGTACTTATAATGAAATTATATTAAATTAAAGACACAAATTAACCAGTCACTAATAAAAAGAATTGTGACGGATTGTATGAACTGCACATCATAACAGTTTTGAGCATCTCCCTTACTGTTTATTAAATATGTTTTCAAGTACTTCAGGCAAGAGAAAGGGACGGTTGGCCACCATTCAAACAATGGGAGAGCTTAGCTTATTCATGGGGGTGATAGCCCTGTCTTGCCCCAGCCTGCTGTCGCTGCTACAGCCCAGTTGAATTCGACAGGAATTCCACACACAGCGTGAAATAATAGTTAGTCTCTCCAATACAATTGTAAATTGTTTTGAAAAACATGAAAGATTTGGGTGGTAATTATACACGCTTATAATGTGTTGTATACGTGAGTAGCCTATGTGATCTAACTTTATATAGTTTTTCTTCCTTTTTTACTTAATTGTACTTTATATATCAGTTTGAATAGTTTGATTTGCTCACTGGAGTTATTTTCTCAACAACTCAAAAAAACAAACAATTACAGTTCTGTTTGGATGCCAATTATTACTAGTTGGTGATTATTTTTGCCAGTGAAACTGAGCTATGCAGACATGAAAAGATTACTTTAATAATGTATAGGCACATTTGAACATTGAAATACATGTTGAACCACAATTTATTTTGTATCCCACTTTGGGAATAGCTGGTCAATAACAACAGTACAGAACAAAAAGAATCACTGTAGTCACATTGTGTAAAAAACATTCCATATAGCGAGCCACCAAGTATAGTGCACAGGGGGGGTGCGCCAATTGTAAAAATTTGCATATCGCGTATGGTAAATTCGCTAAAATGCAGTATCTATTTTGTGAGTAGCAAACCCTTACTTCTAATGTCATTCTAACCAGTCAAGTTCTTTTAATGTATGCTTTTTTCTTTTTCAGAAAATTTTTTAACCTTTTAAACAGGCAACACAATTCTTATTTAGTCATTTTTAGAAAACATGCAGCCCAATTCTGATCCAGTATTTAAGATCAATCAGACAGGATATTTTGCCAAAGATATCAATTATGTAACTTCATTTTCTATAATAAATCTTAGATGTATTGAGAAGAAGAAACTCGTCCATTATATTACGCAAAGACAGACGTGTGACATCTTTTTTTACTTCTACTTCTACTTTGTTTACTTATCAAACTCTAATGCATAATGCAACATTTTTAGTTAATATAATGAGTTATATTATAGTTAGTGAACATATTCATCCTGTGCATGATCTGACTAAAGAGTTGCAGAGCTGCCGACAAGGCAGGGTTACAGGGAATTGGGAAGGGAAGAAAATGGGAAGAAAATAATTTTGGCAATATACCTTATGTTCATGCAGTTAGGATTTTCAAAAACTTTTGATTCTACATCACCCCCCAACATTCTATGAAAGTATGGAACATAACAAATTCTCATATCTATGTATCAGTAAATGTTATAAAGGGCACCATGTAATGTCTAGATTTGTAATTCAACATATTCTAATGAGATTTCGTTTTGTTTAAATGCTATCGGTTCAACTTAAAGAGGAACAACACAAAAGCAAAAAGAAGTTTAAGCAGTATACCATGTTAGTTCTAACACTAAAGCAATGATTCTGAAACTAAGTGTGAATATATTAAATAATTGGATACATACCAAGAATAAATAGTTGCATTGTCAAAGTACCTTGTCTGCTAAACTCCATTTCGAAAATATGCTAATATAAAACTGTCAGGCTTTGCAGGGGAAGAGCTGCAGTGGGGTGATATCAGTTGACAGACATTGACAGTCGTACCTCCATTTAGATGTCCTCCATATTTAGGGACTGAGGAAAAAGAGTAAACACAATTATTGCAGAAAAGTGTAATGATATTTGAATTTGTATTATTCATTTTGAAAACAACACAACTTTGCCATTGCCGCAACAAAACATGCTGTTATACTGTACCACCTTATTTTTTCTCAAAATGGTGTTTGTAGACTTTTATTATTCGATTGCAAGCTGAATTACTTGTGCAAACTTTGATTTGATGAAAACAATGGTAATTGATTCATCAATAATAAATAAATCAATGAGAATGCATTGTTGTCTTTATATCTTCAATAACTTTGTAAAAAATGGGCATGTCACACTAATCCTGGTGCATATTATTCCATTACAAGCTGGCCTACTTGTACAGTCTTTGCTTTGGTGAAAAATGTTACTTATTAATTCATAATCAATAAATAAATACACTTATTAATTTCTGTAAATCTTCAATAACTGTCCGAAATGGTTAGACACATCAATGTTGATGTATATTATTCTATAAAGCTGGCTTACTTTTGCTTTGTTAAATTAAACCGTTATTGATTAATTAATTACAATAAATCAATGGAAATGCATTATTTTCAGATAAATCTTCAATACCCAGCCGGCACATGACCGACCTTCAAAGTTGAAATATGGTTGAAATAATGTCAGATAAATGGCCGTTAAATCAACGTTAAAAAATTTACAAGATCTGTACGTTGAAACAACATAATGTCTTCAACAACATAGAACAGAAATATCTGCCTTTTAACATTTTATCATGATCATTATTAGCATTTAATGATATTTTGATCATAACAGCTCTTCAATGGATATGTAAATATAATTATGATCATTATTAACCACTTCAACCTCAAAGGCTTAACGTGATTTTGTGTGGATTTACAATTTTGTGTGCTTTCCTAAAAATGTATCATGCATTATTACATTTATATTCATACACTGTCATGAAAACACAATTTTGACAAATTAATTAAATAACACAGTGTTACGTTCGTACTGCTCCCCAGGAGGGGAGTGGGATGTCACCGACACTGTCCAAGGCCACACTGCGGCCAGCAAAGGAGGTATGGGGTCGTAGGTGTAAGCAAGGACACGGAAACCAAGTACCTTTTCACAATGGGCTTTTATTGCCAAGGTAATAAATAATAATGAGTTGGGAGGAGAGGCTGAGCTAACCCAAAGTAAAGAAATAATAATCAAAGGTCCCACCACTAACCTGCACCAAACCTAACACACAAAACTAAACTAACTGGCACTCGATCAAGGTGCCCTAACCAAAGTACAGTGGGTGGGCGCTCAGATCTACCCTAGTGTACTTATACAAGGGAGTATCCCTACGGGTGGTGTGAGGCCAGGCCGTCTTGCCTGACACTCCCCAAAAGTGCCTCCTCTCCCCCTCTGGGAACACAAAAGAGAAACACAATGATTAATTACAAATATACAAAGACAAGACTATCACTAAATTATCGCACACACAAATAGGCCTACCATTCACTCTAAACAAACAAAGCTCTCTCCCTCTCTCTCTCTCTCTCTCTCTCTCTCTCTCTCTCTCTCTCTCTCTCTCTCTCAAACCAGCGGCACAACTGCCTACCGAACCAAAGAGAGAGACAGACAAACACAAAATGGCACAATTTACAGAGGGGAAGGGCATGAAGTGATTTGCTACATTTAGGAAGCACTATAACAAACTAAAGAATGCCTACGTTTTGCGTCGTATATGGTTGCTCAAATCGATCAAACCGAGAAACCAGAACAAGTTTTTATTGTGTACCAAAGGTTGTTGTTCATAAGGGGGAAAAATGCCAGAAAAACGCCGGAAGAAATGGCTTGCAAACCTACGTCTACGTTCGGGAGTAATAGAATCGAAAATGCCCGTGTGTGCAGTGATCACTTCGTCAAGGGTGAGTTAACACAACTTATGTGGCTATGTTTGTGTAACGTACCAGTTGTATTTTGCTTGGTTCATCCGTGCACTGGCGATAGTTTTAAAACAATAAATAGAACAAGCAATACGTACTAACAGCTAACAGTTAAATACAGGAGAAATTAACTAAAGCATCTGTACCTACTGTACCACTGGGCAAACTACGGCCCGCGGGCCAGATGCGGCCCGCCGGGCGTTTTTACCCTCCACAGTCTCCCGCGATTGTATCGCGATTATCTCGCGAACCGTATATGTCAGCAACCAACGCTTGGTAACGTTGGAAAGATGAAGATCAGCCGAAAAGAATAAATGTAGTTCATGAGAGCCGGGGCTATCGTGCCTCGAAGTCGGTCATGTTTTTTTTACTTTTGCCTTTTTTACTAAACACATTACAGACAGGAAGTTGGACGTGAAAATGACAAAATAGCAATCCTGCAATGATGTTGGACATCATTTTGCACAATTATAACATGGTACCAATATGGTTGGAAAGAGGGGGTTCCGCTGATAAAATATTGCCATTGCAAATAATAAGGAGTGGTTCGTCCATGTGGTTTAATGACAGCCGGAGATATTGCATCACAAAGTTGGGTACTTTTCACTGACTATATTTGGTAAACTAAAAACATTACAGTCAAACAAGGAAATAGTGTAACAAAAGTAGGATACGCATGTAACTGTGTGGGGGGCGGTGTCAATTTAATTAACTAACATTTCCTATTTTTCAAGCATCGCTATAAAATGCGGCCCTTCACTTGGTTTCAAAAGCTCAATGTGGCCCTCAAGCAAAAATAATTGCCCACATCTGATTTAGACCTACAAAGAGCTATTCCTTAACATTGGCAACATAACAGTTGTGGTGTAAATAACAAAACCAAAGTTTCCACAGGTCAACATTGTGCACAAGTTAAAATTCAATATGCAATGCAAGCTCTAGGTTATGTTACAATAGAAAATCCATTGACCCAATACTTTGACTAAAGGAAAGAACAATTTGCTACATGTCATCCCTTCTCTCCCTCACTCCCGCATTTAGTGGCTCTCTTCAGCTGTTCGTTTGGTTCATGTGACAATAACTACTTTAGACTTTGAACTTGAATTATTTAAAGGCAAAAAAGCGTAATGAAAAAATATTATTCCTGGACAGTACTATGTTACTCAATAATTTCTTAAGCTTTATCTGTACACATTTTCATCCAAATTAAACATGAGTGTAATTATTTAGCACTTAGGGAAGTTGGATGCGCAGGTATAGCAACTAAAATCAGGGGTGAGGATTAGACAATCAACTCAGGTGTTTATAGTCTCAATTTTGTGGGTTGTTGAGTAGGTTGGATAGTAGATGGACGATAGTGAGCCAGAATACATAGTGAAGAGAGAGAGAGTGTGTCACTGAGTGTTTATTGCAACCCACACTGCACACAAACATGCATTTCAGCAACAGCTGGAGGAACATCCATATGCCGAAAGACTCCAGAAGCTCCAAAGAATGCAGAGATGTGTGAGTAAAACTCCACAAATTACACCCTAAATTATGCATTTCAGAAGTAACTGTGATTGTCATTGATATTTTACAGTAATCAGAGAGCAATGGACAGGAGGACGTAAAGAGACCTTGTAAAGGCCACTCTAAAATGTGCAGTTATCAGCCAGCTCCGAAGCCTACTGAATTGCTTATTTTGCAATTGAATTGCAATTTAGTAGGCTGCGGAGCTGGCCGTGGTGCTGATTCCACCTCTTTTGGCTTTAAATGGCTCCCAGGGAGTTGTCCGTTTAGCCCCATCAACAGTTTTGCTCCCTCAAACCTTACAACATCTGTGGCATTGTGCTGTGTGATGAAACTACACATTTTAGAGTAGTGGTGGGGGAAAAAATCGATTCTGTTCAGTATCGCGATATTTTGCGCACGCAATTGTATCGATACCAAAGCGCAAAGTATTTTTACCGTCACAACCGGTTGTACACAACGCTCCGTCTTCCTTCAAATCGAAAGGAAGTTTCGGTTTGGAATGCCAATATTCCCAAATGGATTTTGGTTGATGACCAATTGCAGCCAAACTGACTGGACTCTAGCAGTACACATTTTTGTTTATTTTTCTCAATTTCAGTCTCTAAATTACTCTTATTTATATGATTACTCTCAGGTTCATGTTACTCTATTGTATTAACCTATTGAAGCCTAAAATTGCCTATAAAAACCCATGTTATTCTACGATTAATATTCTTAGCTCCTGAGGGTTTTCTGAAAAAATACTACAAATTGATAACGTCTACCAAAACCTAAGCCTCTGTAGCACATAGAAACATGAAATAAATTCAATTTTAATGGTAAGAATCACAGGTTTTATTATGCTATTTATTCATTATGCCAGTATTGTATTACGATGTATTATGCTAGTTATTCATTATGCATATATGTATTGTATTTATATATTAACATTATTGTATGTTTTATTATCATCATTATCAACAATCATCACCATAATTATATTACTATTTATTTTGCTATTTATTCATATGTTCGTTTTAGCTACCGATTAGTTTCCGTAACCAACATGTCCCAAAGCTCATCCGTAAAAATACGGTTTGCGGGTGAACTGCTTTGCCTTGCGTGGCAGATAATCCTCTACCACCTCCCTCCAAATTCCTCACCATCTTCCAACTCAATGCCTTCGCTGTCAAAATTCTCCTCTGTCGTAGCCATTTTCAAAAACAAATGCACGTGTATGTCTGATTGATTGATGTGATTTTCAGCGAACAATGGTACATTTGGGTGGTTACGTCGTCTATAAAAAACTCCACATGAAACATCTCATGTTTATTTTAATCAATAACAGTGCATTATATGCTGCACGCATCATGAAAAGGTTGACAAATACAAAATGCTACCTCCGGCAGGAGGTTCCGAGTTGCGCAATGCAGTAACCGGCGGAAGACGTAATGTTTCGCCGCGCAGTATCCGTCACAAATGTTTTAAAATATTTTATTGTTATGTTTAGGAAGCTCTCACCATTCATATGAGAGGTATCCTATTCAGAGAATAATTACCGGTACGTCCTGTCCTGTAATATTGTCCTGTGTCCTGAATGTTCAAGGACAACATTTTGGCACTACCCTCCTAAGTTTTTACACTTCAGTTAATGCATAGATGATAATGTTTACAGAATTAAATGTGACATTGCAGTCTTATTTTGCTCATTTTTTGTAATGCCTTTGAATAATAAGGGGGACATGAATCTCAATATATCGCAGAATCGAATCGCAATACTTGCTGAATCGCAATATTTTAAGAATCGCAATAATATTGAATCGTGGCCCAAATATCGCAATACTATTGAATCGTCACATTGTTGCCAATTCCCACCCCTATTTTAGAGTGGGCTTTTATTGTGGCCAGGCTAAGGCACACCTGTGCAATAATCATGCTGTCTAATCAGCATCTTGATATGCCACACCTGTGAGGTGGATGGATTATATCAGCAAAAGAGAAGTGCTCACTAAAACAGATTTAGACAGATTTGTGAAGAATAATTGCGAGAAATGGGCCTTTTGTGTACATAGAAGTCTTAGATCTTTGAGTT
>JACXGM010029541.1:0-13626 GCA_016801145.1 Umbra pygmaea
ATTCTGGGAGTTGTGGTAGCTCAAGTTTAAACGGATACAGAAGCCCCCCAGTGGATGCGAAAGGAACTGAAATATACTATCGGCTTTTCTCTGATATATTGAAAAAGAACAGATGTGTATATGACATAAATCATCTATGGTAACGTTTGTAAATGGTATACTATGAAACTGATTTACTGTGGAACACTCCTTTAAGGTGAGGAATTTTCGATTTCCTTTAAATTTTTTACTTCCTTTCATTGCACTAATTCTCCAGCAGATATGTGCTAGAGAAAGGTGTATTCCTAATAAAAATAGAAATATAGCATGACCATTCCAATTCAAATAAATGTAGCAGAATATATTTAGAGCGGCAGCCATTTTTATGTTTACCAATTCATTGCAAAGATCTAGCAGCCTACTTTAGCATTAAACTGATATGCGGCAAGTCGCGGATTAACTAGTGGCCTGCCTTGTTGGTAAAGAGGAAGTGGAGAGTGTTGGATTTAATTGTTTCATAATCTATTGGTAAGTCATCAAAATATATTCAATAAATGCTTATATTACAATACCCTCTAACTGAAACTCTCAAACTAGTGAGTGCAACACACTTTACGGCCTCGTACGGACCTGTGTTATCACTGTGACAACTAACAACAATCGCCATTTTGTTGTGTTCAATTACCTTTCTCAAACAGTTCAATTACCTTTCTATTCATTATATTTCTATGGTATTACTAAAAAAACATGATTGAGCTTCCAGCTTGTTTAATCAACCAAAATGAGTCACTAAAGCATAAGACACAGCAGCCCATCTAACCTGGTATGAAGCTTTATAGAAATTAAACAACATCAAGAAATGGGATAAAATTCTGTAATACATAGATAAATAAATAAATAATAGGACTGAAAATATCAACATGTATGCAACTTTTTGTTGTAGCACTTCCTGTCTGGTTTTGCACAAAGTCATGGTGATATGACAGAGCCTGGTTAACATCTTCCCGGCTAACACCTTCTGAGGAGTTTTTTTGTTTTTAAGGCGGTGACTTCTGTTTTTTCAAATATACCCATATTTAAATTTGAACAAATGTAGATCTATGTTTTACTTGTTTTGGCATACGATGATGTATTTAATACTCTAGCAAAGTTGTCTTCTTTAAGTTGGTGGCAGCTTAGTTGGCACTAGTGTAAAGGGGAACACCGATAAAATTCTAAAAATTGTTTATGTTCCTAAATCGTTTGAAGTACTTATTTGACGATCTGGCTCATCAGTCAACTCTCTCACTCAGGGAGAACAGAGTAAAGCTAGCGTGAGTCAACTGGAGAAAATGGCCCTCATTTCTGAAATGTGCGTACAACCTAAAACAGGTATATGATGGGAGTACGCCGAATCCTACGCAAAGCAAGGCATTTATCAATTTATATGCCTAACAGAAAAATGCTAACTCTGTTATAGTTAAAGCCAGGGTGATTGTATACTTTTTTAATGCAATTGTTTGGAAATAATGAACGAAAGACGAGTTAGAGCAATGGGTGAGTGGCTAACTGGCTAACTAGACCGTTGTCTGGGCTTTTCATCCAGCCCCCGGCCTATCTGGAGTGGAGGTACCAACATTAGCTTCAATGTAGCTATCGGTGATTGTGTAAATACTTGGAGGAACAAACGTAAAATTTAAACTAATCTGTTGCAGATTCTGGCTAAATTTGTACCCAATGAAGCGTTGTAGGGCTTATAGCTCTGGGACAATATTGTGACCCGTAGTAAATGTTTCAAATTGTATAATGTCTAGGTTGTAGCCAAGGTCCTTATGCTAAATTCGACTCCACCAAAGCGACTTGCAGTGAGCAGCCACAAACTTTGCATTGAATTCGGGATCTTGTGGTATTTCAAGTAAAGTCTGATACAGAAGCAATCAAATTGTACTCTCGGCTGTTTTCAAAAAATAATGCAGAAACAGCACTGTATATGAAGATAATCAGTCTAGGGCAGAGGTCTTCAACTCTAACACTACAGGGTCCGGAGCCTGCTGGTTTTCTCTTCTACCTCAACATTAACATGTTTTTAATGAACACAGGAATAATACAGGGACAATATAACAAATTTCTGAAAATACACATTTTGTATAATAATATGCATTTGTTGCTAGTTAGATATTGTGAAATGTTGACTTTGCTATTCTGCTGTCTGTATTTTGTATTAAATAAGCAGATGTTTTTTTATCCCTGGATTCAATATCCTAGTTCCTAAAACACAGTTTTTGTATTTTACATAGTTACATAGTGCAGGTTTAAGTGTTGTAAAGTAATTTGAATAGCATAAATACTAGCTGTTAAGACATCTTCAAAAACTGCTGTCCACAGTACTTCTTTACCTGTGTGGCATCCCCGGTGTACGGTCCTCTTGCTGGTGGGGACACACCTTTCTGACTCTGAGTGTCTGTATAAAGCACCACTGAAGAGGGTTTTCATCTGCCTTCGCTGACCTGTTTCATCCTAAATAAAGCAATTACTTAGTGATTGATGTGTTGATAACAAATGTTAACAGATGTACAGGTCTGCTGTGACCTGTGTCAGTCCCTGAGCATGTCGTCTGACCTCTTCCACAGTGCTGCCAATTGGCAGGCAAGATCTGCGCTGCACCACTGGGGCACACTCTCCTGCCTCCAGGGGAAAAGCACTTGGGATCTTTCCAGTCAACTCCTGCAGACGATGTTCATGAAACAAAATTAGCCTAGCTTTATGAAACATCTCCTACAGCAAAGCCAAGTCAAACATCCCACTGCCTTTGTTTTATGGGTTACACTATACAGCAATAGGAGAATTTGATAAACACAGATTTATAGCAACACAATAATACTGATGATGAATTAAAGTCTAAACTGTTAGTCAAGATGAATATTATTAATTGGATGGTAGAACCAAATGAAATGTACTAGATGTTATAGAGACATGATTTCCATGCATGAATAATGTGAGCAGCTGAGAAACATTTGTATTCAATTCTAAACCAAAAGCAAAAGATTGTGTGGAACAGCTGTGAATTCTGCCTGGTATTCCTGGTTCTGCCTTTGGAGATATCAGGCTCACACTGATAGGCTACATTTTCTTGACTGACAGGCACAACTCCTTGAGCCGGAATAATGATTGAGAATGACAGGAGTTTAGAGCCAGCTCAGAGTTGATATACTTTCAAAGAATCTTATAAAGAACATGTAAATTAGTGTATCCTGTCCTGAGCTGGAGAGTTTCACAGAAGGCTGAGAGGAACTGACCGCCTCCAGCAGACAGACTCGTCTCAGCTCTCCCACGCGGCTGCTGAGCAGGTCCTCTAGGAGCTGCTTTCTGTCCTGCAGTGCGGAGATGCGCTCGTCTTGCATCTTGCTGTCCTGATCTACACACCAACATTCACAAAGCATAACTAATGCAATAACTATGTAACTGCAACAGTGTTTACAGGCAATTACGGTGACAGAATTGTGTGACAGAACGAACTTCCTCACCCCCATTCCACAGTTGATAGTGGCTAAAAGACTTTCCTCCCTTTGTTAAGGGTCAGTCCCCAAGCTGTTACTCACCAGGAGCACCCACACCCATGGATGTGATGAGGCGACCTTTGACCTCCATGTGGTCCTATTTGTGAGGTCTTGCTCCTCAAACCTCAGCCAATCAAAACCTTACCTGTTGAGATGGAGAGCATTGTGGTTACATAATAGAAATTGTCCATATAATGTAAACAGCGAAGGTAGTTAGTTCAAGTTCATTCATTTCACCTTGCAACTTCAAGCATGTGCTCTCCAGTAGTTTGGTTAGCCATTTATATTTGTTAAAGCCAGAAAGAAATGTGCTCCTTCCGCTATGCACCAAAAGAAATGTAATCCCAGCCACGACCAGTGGGTGGAGCCACTTTACTTCTTCAGGTGTCTAATGCTAAATCCTGTAACACAGAAATGAAGAGAAGTTCCATTTTTAGTACCGTGACTAACCACAAATAGGCCTAAAGGTAATAGAGATTAAGAACAACTGTGCATTTTTTATGTTAGATTAGAAGGCTTAGCTTGTCTATGGATATGTTTATACTAATGCCTAATGTCACTGGATGGCAGTACGTTAAGAGGTTATGTAAATGTTATAGATAACTTCATGTTATCATGGTCATTCTACTGTTTCCTAATAGAGTGATTCAATGAATCAATCTGTAAGCAGAAAAATCTAACATTAATGGGTTTGAAATTGGCTTCTAAAGGATTCAAATGTCCCAAAATAAAATCACATTATAACTCATATTTCAAGATGCAGCTGGATGATTTTTCTGTTTTGTGACTGGCTTAAAGTGAGACATGGCATATGTGAAACAGTTGCTCCCAGTTTGTTTGTGTTGTTAGCTTAGCCTTCGTGATTTCATTATGACTCACAAAATCAACAAAAACAACATTTATAGTCAGAAGACTAGGAACATGGCCAACAAGTGGTTCCTGATTCATCATTTTGGAAACCTTTTTCTTGGGGGTTTAGGTTTTTAGCTGACATCAACAACAAAAAATGTAAAGCCTGCCAGTGTGATCTATAGCAGAAGGTTGCTCGTCTCAGTGTAAAGTCAGGAGGGGCCTACCATTTTATCTGTGACATTATTCAACATGCCTTTAGAAGATTGTTCCAAATTAAGCCCTATTCCATTACGTTGCATAGAAAGTGAAAACATTGTTACAAATTAATATCTCTCGCTGAAATTCCAGAATCTTTTATGATAAATGCTGCTTTTGGAAATGTACTAAATGAAAATATTCCTATCCAAAACATCAACAACAACACAAAATCTGAGGAACAGATATCTACACTACACAATAGCTATCCCTAGAAGAACACTAATGTTACTAGGAGAACCATTTCTTACAGTTACAGGTTAAACCTTTTTGAGTTCAATGAAGAATCCTATGTGGATTAGAATTCTTAATGAAACCTAAAAGGGTTCTCCCAATGGAACAGATGAAGAGCTCTTTTTGGTTCTAAAGAGCACTATGTAGAGATAGCAATTTCATGTAATCATAGTTTAAAATAACATCTTTATCTACCTCCTCAATCATACTATGGAAGCTAAATGCTTTAAATAGCACACATGTTTTCCATGCTTTCAGTCCTGGAATTGAGACGGCCTGCTTGTTCTGTGTGTGACTTCTGACTGACAGAGACAGAGGAGCATCTTAAACAAACAACTGTCACAGTCATAATTCACTGTGCGTAGACACTGCTAGTCTGATGGAAAATTGCGTGTGTAATTCTACCTAGAGTAAACAACTGAAAGCAAGACAGAGACAGACAAGAAGAAAATAGACAGGAGCACTTGAGTGTCCTCTTGGAGAAATTGAAGCAAAATGGTGCAGGCAATGCATCCAAAATAAACACTCCACACAGCATAAAAAATATGTGTGAGTATCTCAAACTCACACAATTGTTTTTAAATAACCAAGGTAAATTCATGAAATAACCAGGAGCACTGACATGAGAAGGATGAAGACCAGCTGGAAAAATACAACATGCAACCTCTCATTGCCACCTCCTAAACCAAATACGATAAAGCACGTCTGCAAGGTCTTGTGTTGTGAGTCATCAGTACCTACTGACACATCTGGAGGGCAGACATGTTCAGAGTCCAGGTAGTATAACTCAGAAGACATGTTCAGAATCCAGGTAGCATAACTCAGAAGACATGTTCAGAGTCCAGGTAGCATAACTCAGAAGACATGTTCAGAGTGCAGGCACCATAACTCAGAAAACATGTTCAAAGTCCAGGTAGTATAACTCAGAAGACATGTTCAGAGTCCAGGTAGCATAACTCAGAAGACATGTTTAGAGTCCAGGTAGCATAACTCAGAAGACATGTTCAGAGTCCAGGTAGCATAACTCAGAAGACATGTTCAAAGTCCAGAGTACTGTAACTCAGCAGATATGTTCAGAATTCCAATTACAGTAACTCGGCAGTAAACTCACACTCAGCAAACACATTCCTGAGTTTACAGGAAAGGAGGTCTAGTGGAAAACCAATACTCAGAAGAGTCTATTGTCAGCAAAAATGTTTTCAATGTGCAAAACACAGTGTGCACATGGTATGAGTGAGTGGTTATCATGATGCAGATGAGCTGTGGAGGGATGTGCTGATTAAAACATGAGCTTTGCTGTAAACCCAGAGAGGCTCTCATGCAGCATCACACACATGCAGATGCAAATCAGAGAGGAGTTTAATATGCAGGTCCAGCAGGCCAAACAGTCAAGGCTGCAGGGCAGGCCGTTTTCTCTTTACCACCACAGCCAGTCACAGAACCATTTATCCTTACATGCTTAACCTGCCTGAATGATAGGACTCACAAACCATGTAGCGCCACCACAGCAGAGCTGGCAATCAAGTTTTGAATACATGGATAAACAACCACTACAGTCATAAAGTCTATTGAAGATAGTAAAAGGCTTTTGCTCTGTTTGCTTGGATATTCCCAATGAACTATTTATTTTCTCATTTTACTGCATATCATTTTAAATAAAGAACCAAAAGTAAACTGTTTTTATTTATTTATAGACACCCAGTGCAATCGTACCTTTGATGTTAATGGTAGCAGCAGAAATGTGTCCTGGGCTCTAGTGCTGACAGGCAGGTGTGGTTCCAGTGACACATCACACTCCTATTGATGGCTATAACCATCGAAATGTTACTCAGCAGGTGCATGTATCTGTCATTTATTGTCGAATGACACACAAACTCAATTCAAAAGATCTGCTGTAAAAATACACTTCTGATAATAAAATTATCTTTTAAAAACATAATCGAATCCTGAGACTTCCATCTTCTAATCAGAAAAAAATCTCTTTCAAAGTAGGCATTGCTGTGTTTTATCTTACATAATGGCATAGTAAGTATTTGTTCCGAAGAAAGTGAGGAAGGATAAAACAATAACACAGGTTGGGAAATACAAAGTTAACCAGACAACTGAAGAACTGTCCACTGGGAAGGAACTTCAAATGAGGATGTATCGTTTGAAATGCTTATCTTTGCATTTTTGTTTTAGCCAAAAATACACTTTGCATTGTGCCAGTCTCTTTTGGCATCGCCTGATATAGATGCACATTATTTAATAGAATTCAAAGTGAAGTGAATATGCTTGTGGACCTCATGGAGATCTAAAACATGCTCCTGATTTTTTATAGTTTTATTTGTACATAATAACTTCATCACAAACAAATTCCTGCGTGCTTAGTTAAAAAAACAATTACTGTATATATTTTTTATTTTGTTGCTGGAAAAAGTCTGTGTGTTGGGAAACCAATGTGACACTGCTGGCTGTTAAGATATCTCAGAACCAACTCCTTACCCAGATGAACAGTCACTTTTACAATCAGTTCAAATTTATAAAGTTCCAAAGAGACTACAAGTTCCCTCCCACCTAAACAGACTGAAACTTTGAGGTTTTTAAAAGCAGCTATTACCTCAAAGTCTAAAGCGTAAAGACCTATACAATCTATGGTAAAGACAACAGAATACTTTTTTTACTGCACTGAGCCTTCACGTGTCCACTCATCACTATTAAAGTATGTGAGGGAGGACGTCTGATGTTATAAATCAAAAAAGCCTACTTGAGTCATTCGGACACTGGAGGAAGAGCTACTTGCTAAGGCGTACAGCAGGGCTCTACGCTAACTTTTTTCCCAAGGAGTACATGTACTCCCAAATAAAAAATTGTCAGAGCACACAAAGAAATTTAGAAGTGCATTGAAAAATGTTCAAGTAACACAGAATTTATCCTTTTTCTTGTTCCCAGTGTTTTTCCCACATTTCTCTCACTTTGACTGTACTGCATTGTCACAGAAAACTACTGCAGTTGGCGCATGACTCCTTGCGGAATGTGGGAGTTGTAGTTTTTTTAACTATTAGAAGCGGGGGGGAAATGCATTATGGTAGGTTGTCATTTTTACTTGCACACTGCGCTCGTAAATCATTTTTTCCTTGTCTCACAAGGAAATTCTCGTGAAATGGGGGCACTGTAGAGCCCTGCAGTATGACCTGTTTGCACTTGTTTTGGTTTTAGCTGTGTCCCTCTTCTACTACAATATTATAGTTTTCTAATCTACAGAATTAAGAAAATAAATCAGAATAATTTTTCTAGGGTGAGGGACATGAGCAGACTGAGGCTTTGATATGACATACACAAGTACACACTGCCCTAATGATTTACTAATGATGGGTCAGTCTGCGTCTCATACAAAAAGCTGCACCTGAACATCCAGCAAAGGTTTGGTGTCAGTCGAGGGCTTAAGGAGGGTCAGGTGACCTTCCAGAATGATCTCTGCTCACCCTAAACTACTGATCATAGCATTCTTATCAGCAGTGCCCAGAGTAGTGGCCAATCCTTTGGCCAGTCCAGCATTAAGCTGCTCTTCACCGCTGGCTCCAATAAGCTGGTCTACTTGTAAACGTTGATATAGGTGAAAGAAATCTGGTGATTTCTTGCTCAACTAAACATTGGGTTGTTAGACAATATTGTAAATAAATAATATTTTTTTTTAAACAAATATGAAGTCTGGGAACATTGAAATTATTAATGTAATTTGTTTTATAAATAAATAAATTCAGCATAAAGAATGAAGTAGAAACGAATATCCTTTCTGGGACCCCTGAAATTAATATTATAATTTATTTTGGTCTGGGTGTGTACAAAATCTATAAGTAGAATCACTATCAAGCCTCAGCTTCCCATGAAATGTACAGTTAGAAAGCAATTTGTTTTGTTTTTTTAACAATTTTTCTCACCTCCCATTTTGTCTTGTACAATTCTACCTAAACCTGCCTTGTTATCAGCTCTGCAACTCCTTGGACAGGTGCAGGTGAAGGGCACTGACATGCAGAGGCGTCATGTCAATTTGCACATACCCCCTTAGTTTTTTGAGCCTAGTGTATTTTCCTTTTAATATTAGTATTTGTGGGCACCTGTTTCCATGTGTTCTGCACACTGTGCCCCGTTAAAATAAATTGGTGCATGACTTTCTGCTGACATGGTTCTTTCAACCACATGTCACTGAGCCGTCGAATTCTTATTAAACTGTTTGTCCAAAACGTAAGCTTTTAGTCAGTGCATGTGCAGGAGGATTACAAATTTACCAAATATACTTCTGCAATTTAACTCACAGGTGCCTAATCTGCACACAAGGAGTTGACATGTTATACAATCAGAAATCTATTTTCTATCCCGAGCAGCGGTTGGCCAAATTGCGCTGCCTCGTGCGTAACCTTTGGGCAAAGTCAGAGAAGCCGTGGTCACGTTTTGAACTTGCTACCACTGTAAAGTAGCTGTCATGCAAAGTAGCGCAAAAGCTAGTGCTTTTGATTACATGGAGCACCAAACAGCAAATAACGTGCATCCAGAAAGTATTCACAGCACTTCACCTTTTCCACATTTGGTTATGTTACACCCTTATTCTGAAATGGATTAAATTCATTATTTGCCTCCAAATTCTACAAACAATACCCCATAATGACAATGTGAAGTGTATTTTAAATCTTAGCAAATTTATTAAAAATAGAAAACAAAAAAGCACATAAGTATTTACAGCCACTGCTCAATACTTTGTTGAAGCACCTTTGGCAGCAAGTACAGCCTCAACTCTTTGAGTGTGATGCTACAAGATTGGCACACCTATTTCTGGGCAGTTTCTCACATTCTTCTTTGCAAGACCTCTCAAGCTCCATCAGGTTGGATGGGGAGTGTCGATGCATAGCCATTTTCAGATCTCTCCAGAGATGTTCAATTGGGTTCAAGTCTGGGCTCTGGCTGGGCCACTGAAGGACATTCACAGAGTTGTCCTGTAGCCAGTCCTTTGTCATCTTGGCTGTGCTTAGGGTCGCTGTCTTGTTGGAAGATGAACCTTCGCCCCAGTCTGGGGTCCAGAGTGCTCTGGAGCAAGTTTTTCTCTGTACATTGCTGCATTAATCTTTCCATCGATCCTGACTAGTCTCCCAGTTCCTGCCACTGAAGAAGATGCCCACAGCATGATGCTGCCACCACCATGCTTCACTTTAGGGATGGTATTGGCCAGGTGATGAGCTGTGCCTGGTTTCCTCCAGAAATTACACTTGACATTCAGGCCATAGAGTTTAATATGTTTCATCAGATCATAGAATTTTGTTTCTCATTGTCTGAGAGTCCTTCAGGTGCCTTTTTGCAAACTAAAGGCAGGCTCTTATGTGCCTTTTACTGGGGAGTGGCTTCTGTCTGGCCACTCTACCATATAGGCCTGATTGGTGGAGTACTGCAGAGATGGTTGATCTTCTGGAAGGTTCTCCTCTCTCCACAGAGAAAACACTGGAGCTCTGTCAGAGTGACCATCGGATTCTTGGTCACCTCCCTGACTAAGGCCATTCTCTGCCGATCACTCAGTTTGGCTGGGCGGCCAGCTCCAGGAAGAGACCTGGTGGTTCCAAACTGCTTCCATTTAAGGATGATGGAGGACACTGTGCTCATTGAGACCTTCACGGCTGCAGATATTTTTACGTACCCTTCCCAGATCTGTGCCTGGATACAATCCTGTCTCGGAGGTCTAAAGACAATTCCTTGAACTTCATGGCTTGGCTTATGCTCTGACATGCACTGTTAACTGTGGGATCTTATATACACCGCATTCCAAACTATTGTGCAAATTATATTTTACACTAATTTTACTAAATAGTTGATGCAAATGACAGTCAGTATCATGTTCAAGTCACCAACAGTTACGGTTAAGTCCAATTTAATTGAAAAACCATCCAATGAAAACAGTATTTAAAAAAAAAAAAAAAAAAAAAAAATGCACTGTTCCAAATTATTATGCACAACAGAGTTTCAAAACATTTTATAGGTTGTAAAGAATTGAAATAATTTGTTGAATTTGCAGCATTAGCAGGTCATATTTACTGAAATCAAAAGCTATTTCAATCAAACACATTTTAAAAGAGCAAGTTACATGTTAACATAGGACCCCTTCTTTAATATCACCTTCACAATTCTTGGATCCATTGAACTTATGAGTTTATGGAGAGTTTCTGCTTGAATTTCTTTATAGGATGTCAGAATAGCCTCCCAGAGCAAGAAGGGGGAGGCTGCAGACCTGGAGCCAGTAGATACACGACCCAGGCAGTTTTATGGCCCAGACCGTTTTAAGCCCCTGTTGTTCCTAATGCTTCCAGTAGGTGAGCTCAGAATATATAAGAACAGACCAAGTCTTGAAGCGACACGAATTGAGGTATGTTAAATAATCCGCAACTTTCATGCCAGTGTTTGCGAGTTCAAATCCAGATCTGATCAGATCCAGCCAAATACTTCAAAACACATTGGATGCTGCCTCACAGTCAGTAATTGACTGAAAAGCATTTGCAACCAAGTATTAAAACTCACAATATAATTCATGATTATGTTTACTCTCCCAAAGACTTTGAAACCCTAAAATTAGGGGTCATATATGAAAACTGGTGTAGTTCCTACATTAACCGAGTACAGTATTTTGACAAAACACTCAAATATGAAGTGTACACTTAAAACTCCTTTTGATTGTTTCTTTTCAAATTCTTTGTGCTGGCGTACAGAGCCAAACTTCTGTTGTCACTGTACAAATGTTTTCAGACTGAACGTGCTGAATTACAGTTGTTTCTGTTTTTTAGTGTTGTCAGGTCTAGTCAAAGGACATTTCCCATTGGCTTTTAGCCATTCCAGGTCAGTAAATATGGTTTATATTTAGTTTCTAAGCATTGTTATATTCCAAAAAGGCATGTTTTTGTCAGAAACAAAACAATGAAAATAAGTATCCCAAAGGTGTTAATATATGAAATATTTTTGAGAGCAGCAATGTTTTCTAGACAGACTACAGCGGCAGCAGCACAGAATTACCCAAATATAACAGATATGGACCAGCCACCCTGATACTGGAAGCTCTGGATATCCTTGTTAAAGAACGTGTCTTAATATTTCCAGTCAGTTATGTGCACCTATAAAAATATGATTTTTAATAACTGTTTAGAGTTCAAACGTTAACAAAAGATACAGTAGGGGAGACCGGGGATGGTTGTAACAAAGGGATAGTTGTAACAGCATCACTTTCACCAATAAGGGATAACATCAGAGTCATGTGATTAATCTCATGTATAACCACTCCCTCCCTGATATTGTTTGTGAATTTGCACGGCTGTGAGAAGAAGTGTGCAGATTTTACAGCCAAAAAATCAATTTTCAGGTAAGAAAGTAATTTTTTGGACCAAGTCTATATTTTGATTAGTACTGATACTGTTGATGTTTGAATTAGGCAACTTCTATCAGGTAAGAGAGTAGGTTCTTACATAAAATGTGAGTCTTTTCATCCATGCTAATTTCAAACCACCATGCTGATACAGCTAGCTAAACATTGTCTGACAGGGGAGGGGATGGTTGTAACACCATGTAAGAAAATGTTACAACCATCCCCATATTCACAATTCACATATTTTCTCTTTCCTACTTCTTTTCTTCAGTATGCCAAGACAGTGGGTGAGGAAAACGAATAGGGGTGTGTCTGCACATGTACTTAAAGTTGCATCAGATGAAGTGAGGCAGGGAAAAACAGTGAGGTCAGTCGCCAAAGACCACTCCATCTGCCATGTGACACTGAGCAGATACTGCAAGAAATTGCAGAATCTCAGAGAACAAGGTTCAAGAAAGCTGCCCAGTGTGGGCTATCACAGCAGTCAAAAAGTATTTGATGCCCAGCAAGAGGAGGTGTTGACTGGTTACTTGATTGAGGCAGCAGACTTTTACTATGGACTCACTCCACGTGAGGTAGGCCTACTGAGCATTTGACAGGTGCAGATTTGTGTGCCCTAAGTAGGAAGTAGTTACTACTGCATGCATCGGTTCTTGATGTATGAATTTAGGTATCATGGGGTACAACTAACTGACCTACTAGTTTTACTTTCTTTTAGGTCAGGAAGTTTGCATATCAACTTGCAGTGGAGTACAACATCAAACACCCCCAGTCATGGGATGAGAACAACATGGCAGGTCCTGATTGGTTCTCAGGCTTTATGAAAAGGCATCCTAACTTGTCCATGAGAAGTGCGCAGGCAACTAGCTTGGCCCGAGCGACAAGCTTTAACCGTACAAATGTGGAGGCATTTTTCATGAAGCTTTCGGATGTTATTGAGAGGTATAGCTTTGCTGGATGCGACATATGGAATATGGATGAGACTGGTGTTACCACCGTCCAGACACCAGACCGGGTAGTTGCACGCCGTGGAGTGAAGCAGGTTGGATCCATGACTTCTGCTGAGAGAGGTGCCTTGGTCTCAGTGGCATGTGCAGTGCAAGCACTGGGAAATTCCATCCCACCCTTTTTTGTTTTCCCTCGCAAGAAGTACAAAGATTTCTTCGTACACCTTGGACCACCTGGTAGTGTTGGGAGCGGCAATGGATCAGGGTGGATGCAAGAAAATGATTTTCTCTTGTTTCTGGAGCACTTTGCCAAGCATACTAAAGTCAGTCCAGAGAAGAAGGTGTTACTCCTTCTTGACAATCACAGCTCTCACATTTCAGTGAAAGCAGTTAATTACTGCAAGGCAAATGGAATTGTGCTACTCTCTCTACCTCCACATTGCTCACACAA
>JACXGM010029542.1:0-13624 GCA_016801145.1 Umbra pygmaea
CTGATGTGGGCTAGGAAGGGGGCGGGGTTTATGACGGGGGGCAATAAATCATCCATCAATCACCTTTTTGACAGGTGGATACTCCCTTTCCTCTCTCTGATATTCATCAAAATACTGACAATGGTAAAATATCTGTACTTGTTTTACTTGATCTTAGTGCAGCAATAATATATTACTAGAAAGACTGGAAAATTGGGTGGGATTCTCAGGAACGGTATTAAATTGGTT
Organism: Umbra pygmaea; assembly: GCA_016801145.1. Classification (NCBI taxonomy): domain Eukaryota; kingdom Metazoa; phylum Chordata; class Actinopteri; order Esociformes; family Umbridae; genus Umbra; species Umbra pygmaea. The sequence continues at coordinate 229 of JACXGM010029542.1, forward strand.
CAAATCCTACCTACAAGAGAGAGATTATTTTGTCTCAATTGGCAATCATGTATCTAAGCGCAATAGCATGTCATGTGGTGTCCCAGAAGGCTCAATACTTGGACCCCTCCTTTTGAATCTTGACATGTTGCCACTTGGCAAAATCATATTAAATAACAACATGAAATACCATAACTATGCGGATGATACACAAATATACATAGACCTCTTTCCAACTGACTACTGCCCTATAGACTCACTGTGTAAATGCATCAAACAAGTAAATGAGTGGATTAACAAAAATTTCCTTCAATTAAATAAAGACAAGACATAGGTGCTTGTCTTCGGAAATAAATTAGAAAGGCAGAAAGTCAGTACCCACCTAAATACTGTTTTGATGAGAACTAGTGACCAGACCAGAAATCTTGGAGTAATTATGGATGCAGATTTGAATTTTAACAGTCATATAAAATCCATAACAAAATCAGCATATTACCACTTTAAAAATATTGCAAGAATTCGGGGATTCATGTCCAGCAAGGACTTAGAAAAACTTGTTCACTCATTCATTACCAGTAGAGTAGACTACTGTAATGGTCTTTTCTCAGGGCTCCCACAAAAAACTCTAAAACAGCTACAGCTCACACAAAATGCGGCTGCTAGATTACTGCCAAGAACCAGAAAGATAGAGCACATCACACAAATCCTGAAGTCTCTGCACTGGTTACCTGTATCTTACAGAATCAATTACAAAATACTACTTCTTGTTTTTAAATCACTTAATGATCTGGGACCCAAGTATTTATGTAACATGCTTATAGATTATTTTATGGGCGCAGATGGCTCAGTGGGTAGGTAGTCAGACTTGTAGTCAGAAGGTTGCCAGTTCGATTCCCGACTGAGCCAAATGTTGTTGTGTCCTTGGGCAAGACACTTTACCCTAATTGCTCCCAGGTCGTTGCTGTAAATAAGAAATTGTTCTTAGTCAACTTACCTGGTTAAATAAAGGTTAAATAAAAAATAAAAATAAATTACACTCTAGGCCTCTTAGGTCATCTGATACAGGCCTATTAGTTGTCCCCAAAGTTAGAACTTAAGCAGGGTGAAGCTGCGTTTAGTTACTATGCAACATATCACTGGAACAAACTTCCTAAAGAATTGAGACGCTTAATATTTTTAAATCTAGACTTAAAACATTCATGTTCTCTGATGCTTTTAACTGAATGATTGGACTACTCCCATATTATTTCCAATAATTATTTTTCCTCTTATGCTCTTAAAATGTATCAGTTTTTTTTTATTTTTTTTATTGTATTTTAAAGTAATGTAAAGCACTTTGTGTTGTCATTGGATATGAAATGTGCTATACAAATACATTTTGCCTTGCCTTGCCTATATATAAATATATATACAAATATCCCTTTCCGGGACACTGTCAGCGCTGTCAGTGCTCTGCTTCACCTGAATATTGAGTTAAGGGCATCTAGCCTTCTTTATGGTCATGTCACTAAAGCTATACATAGGTTAAATGTATTATGATTATTGCACACTTCATGTTCCTCTGTTTTCCTCAATGTCACTACTATTATGCACACAGGTGCTATTCATTCCTATGATGATTAGATATCCCTACTAGGGTATATAAGCCATTCTGGTTCAGTGAACCTTCGAGTATTGTATCTGTTACTCCTATGTATACGGTCCCTTTGTTGTTTGTATTCAAGACTCTACTTGGAATATTCCGTTTGGAGAAATAAATACCTCCTTAACACTAGAATCTGGCATTTGAGTTTGTAATTAAAGTAAATCTGTGATTTTGAAAGCTACACCATCCTCCCTTGACCTTTCCTAAATATGTGTTGTCCAATTTCAAAAATCTGAAACAGAAAGCTATTAATAGATGATTTCATTTTTTTTTACCCGTAATTCCCACTAAAACTGCCTAAATCAGACGCCTCCTAACATTGGTATCCAGCCAATTATCTGGTACCCAGGCGCTAAGCACCTCTCACTGAATGAATGCTGTCAATGGCAAATAACCCCAGACAAAAGTTATTTAGCCCTGGCTGAGAATGAACTAACGAATGTGTATCATGTCCTAAAATATATATTTTTTTACACTCGCCATACACTATACTCATCCTTAGTGCTGCCATCTCTGACTCACTCACCGGACCGTCGACCTGACAAAAAACTGCATACATAGGTGGAGCTCGGATACTTAGCTTTAGAGCTAAGGCGGGCTACAGATTAGTTGTCCAAAAACAACCTGCATATTTAACGGTAGTTCCGCATTACATTAATTAATTTGCACGCAAGTTTAATTTATTTTTATACCTTGTATTCTCCATGTAAATTCATGCACCGAACCGTGACCCCCGTACCGTTTCGGTTCAATACGAATACATGTACCGTTCCACCCCTACTACAGACTATACTTCTAATAGTTTAAAAATATTTTTTTACATTATACATAAACTAAATAAAACATGTTTTTTACAATGCCTCTAATTCTTTAATCTCTAATTAGCAAACAATGAAATTTGTCTTCATGTATATCTGGGCCCACTGCAACTTTCTGCTTTTGAGCATTGGTTAGGGGTGACATAAACAAAGTTTATTTGAGCTAGCTGGCAAATTTGCATGCTAATGATAGTCGGTTTTCGGGAGGTGTAGCGATGTAAAATATTTGTTCTGTGTGTGTTCATCTTAGTGTAGGAAAAATTCATTGTAAATTATTATTAGTATTACAGAACCATATTTGAATTACAGAAAAAATATTTGTTCATTTTGTTGAGTTCTGTGTTATGTCTATATTCTTTGATTCCATCCACGTTCACCACAATGCAGAAATCAAAGGGCCCTTACAGCCTGTTAGTGGGGAACATTTTTGCATGTGACACACTTACATTGACTTGATTACTATATTATGAGTTTGTTCCTGGGGGGAGTATATTACATATGACACATAGTGAAACAAACACATTCATAGCTAGTATTCAACAGTCGCGTGTGTGTGTGCGTGTGTGCGTGCGTGCGTGTGTGTGGGAAGTGGGGCATATTGCATGTGACACCCTGTAATTCTACTAAACTATCCCATGGTCCATCGTTAGGGCCTATAGCCCTGAGGAAACGGGGGAGCATAATGCCTGTGACACCTTATTATGCTAACAGGCTATCACACTGACTATTAAAGCAAAATAGAGTGACTCGGTGGGGAATAGTTTTTAATGTGACACGCGGCGAGGCTTTATGCATCCACTAGCAGGGAGTGTGTTTCATAGTGAGTCCTGTCCCAGAGGATTGCCACTGTTTAACCTTCAATCTTCCTTCACTAATTACAAAGCCCAACGCTACTGAAAGGGGTGCCTGGGTAAACCCCAGGTAAGTGATCAAAAACATTAATGAAAGCATGGTTGGAATGCCCATCATTTAACATACTGCAGCAGGCATTCAACAACAAGCCTGAAATTGGACCCCCATATAATGGTTTTGAACAGATCAGGTTAATGTTGGATCAGGGCTGGATCAGTCCAGAACGCATCCAGGAGTTAAGATGCAATGCTGCCTCATTATTTTGGAAAAACAAAAATAACTCATTTAGTTCTCCTCATGTAGGTTGTCCATTACTACTTAAGTAACATCCTTACTATGAATAGAGGATGTCTGGATAATATGAACAGTACTGACTGCTTAAGCTTGGAGACGTGTAGGTAGGCCAACCAAATACTGTGTGGGTAAATGCAGTGCAGGGCTGTAAGCCAGGGCTGGCTCCAGAACTAATCAGATAGACGGGTATTAGGTTTTCATGGGCAAGCACGCATTGATAACCTGAAAGAAAGCTAAAAGAATAAGCCTATATGCTCTACAGAGATGCATAGACAGAGTGCAGTTCAACTAATAGCTTACAACAGTAATTAGAGAGTGTAGAATGGATAACACATAACACAATAACATTTAGCTATGCATAAAATTATTTGCTGCATAAATGTGTACTGTTGTTTTTCAATTGTATATGTAGTAGCGTATTACAATCAACCACCACATCCCACATACCAGGTTAAAACAGGCACCAGTAAAACAGGGCACCAAGGATGGCATGCACCAGTTAAACAGGGCACCAAGGCTGACACGCACCAGTAAAACAGTGCACCAAGGCTGGAATTCATTAAATCAAACTCAAGATTAAAGGAGCCATTGATATGTTTATTCTTTTAGCGTCTACAAGGGGAATAGCAGAAACAATGCATTTACAACCCTATGTAGCCCCAGGAACAAGTTCGCTTAGAAATCTAGCTACAATATCTAGTTTGTAATTTCAATTTACATATCCTATCCTAAATAACAGTGTCTAAGTGAACAAAACCTTTGTTTTTACTTGTTTCCTGGCTAGAAGGGCATTTGCTTGTGGTCTAGCATGTCTCATTGATCTTAAACAGCTGTTCACTCTTCCGAGATGTTTCAGAGAAATGACGGTGTCTTGACGGCTCCAGTCTAGTTTAGCCATTAGGGGAACACATTCTGCTTATTACACAGGTCAGCATATAGCGGAGTCACCTATAGGTTGAAAATCCTAGGGGCCTCGGGAAAAAATTTGTAGAAGCCCTATAGAAACGATGTAAGGTGATAAGATAAAAATCCATAATTCTTCTAGAATATGTTTTTCAATTTAAAATCCCAGGTCACAGTGAAAGCTTTTAAACAGATATGCCTGTTAAATTCTTCCATCTGAAGTTGGGCAGGTTAGAAGGTGAGTCTGTGTTTTGTGTGCCAGGTACCCTTGCTGTGTGTGTGTTTGTCTACATGTGTGCATGAATAGAAAGGGTTTCCCCCCATCTGCATGAGTGTAGGTGACTTATCAGACTCAGGTGTGCCAGGCGTGCCCATTTTTTGCCCTGGCACTGTCAACCATCATCTGGCACAGGTGTCAGGACTCACTTGGCACAGCACGGCAGGAACAGGCCCTGGCCACTCGCCTGATCCCATCTCTGCCCGCTCCGCTTCCTGTTTTCTGCCCGCTCACCGCCTGTTTGGCTGGCCGTGTCCACTCCGGTCGCCATCCTGTCATACACACACATTCCAAGAGCTGGAATAAATCCTACAACGTGCGTGCTGGATGTTACAAGTTATTGTTTTCATTGTTGTTAGTGTGTGTTGTGTGCAGCATTTTGCAAAGAAAATACAAATATGTACACTTCACCAGCAGAATTATTATACTCATATTCCTTAATGGTGCAATGATAAATTCACTGCCTTGGAGTGAGCAGCATCATTGCAGTATAGCCCAGTGACTCTATGTAAGGCAGTGGTAGTAAATTATTATGGATGTGTTCTATTGGCCTCTTGTGGTGGTTTTGTGACCTGGCTCAATCAATAAAGAAGGGCCAATGAATGCTTTCCTTCCGTCACATAAGGATTCTGGTAAAAAACACTCACTGGTTGAACAGGGCTAACCCACATTCTCCTGATTCCGCTGGGATTTGCTCCGCATTAACTACACTCCGTATAAACATTTCATGCGTATGCTATCAATAGAAGGCTTTGGATCAGGAATTATAGGGTTAGGTAAAGAGAGAGATTGATTGGGTGATAACCTAATGACATTTCACTATTTTTTTTCATGGGGGACTTTTATACCCACTTTAAACGAGGTGTCTCTTTCTTACCCCACCTTGGCATCTTAATAATTGCATATATCATTTTAGGACACGGTTACATTTGTCAACATATTCACATCAGTTTAATTTGACAAAATGTTGGGGACAAAATATAGTTTATATATCAAATATAGTTTACAACATATTTATAACAATCACCCACCCAGTGAAGGGTAATATCTCAAAAACATACCCTGAAGTGGATCGAAAAATCCCTTATGGTAGAAAAGAATGGTGGACCAACACGAAGAGCCGTTTTGCCACTAGGTTTTATGGGGATTATGACTCATACTATTTCAGTCAATACATGTAATGTACACCAAGAGATCTGGGTCTTTCAGCTGTCACGCCTCGTATGGTAAACATATTGAGACCACAAACCATAGTTCTGGTCAGTTTTATACAATCAATATGTTGGTGGTGTGTGAAGAGACTCATCTCTTTATGAAAACATTGGTTTCCCAATGTGCTAAAGCACTTTGGGTAGAGAGGGAGTGCAGAGGAGAGTGGGGGGTGCTGGAGATGAAGAGAGTTTGTATCATTGGTATTTCTCTCTCCTGTGAAGCTGAGGAGAGAGATAAGAGAGAGAGATGTAGCCTGTAGCATGCCCTGTGAAGAGACAGATGGATGACTGTTGTTTCTGGGGCTCCATTAGAAAAGGCCAGTCATGCAGCAAAGCCCCGAATCACTGATTGATAAGGTGGGCTCATCTACCCACGCACGCACACACACGCACATCTGAACGGATGGATAGACATACACGCACATCCTAGAAATATTGCCCCTTTCCTCTAACCGTCTGTCTTTCTGTTTTCCTCTTCAGCTCTCTGATCTGTTCATCACCTTTGATGAGAGTCCGCATGGCGCGGCATCGCTGGCCCAAGTCCACAAGGCAGTGTTGCATGATGGGAGGACGGTGGCTGTGAAGGTGCAACACCCCAAAGTCCAGGCCCAGAGCTCCAAGGACATTGTAGTCATGGAGGTGAGCTGGCCGTCCCATCTCCTCTCCGGTGTTTGGCCATTTGGTTTCTATACAGCCAATTACATAGTGGCTTGATATCCTAAGAGCTTTGGTCTGCTGTCAATAATAGGTTTATCTATTTTTGGAAAGTCCATTTGAATTTAAAGCGCTTTATTGGCATTTGAAACATTTCATTACATCGCCAAAGCAAGTGGAAAATAAGATAGATACATATAATCAATGAGATGAGAGATGTGGGAGAAGAAAATATTTTCCACAGTGTAATGTTTTAAACAGATGAAGTCATTGTGTGACTACGTACAGTGCAGTGGTATAAAAGTGTGCTAATAGATGAAATATAAACATGAGGAAAAACAAAGAGAAAAAAATATATATATATTTCTGCTGTGATTGTACATATTATCTCCCTCTGTGTGTGTGTGTGTGTGTGTGTGTGTGTGTGTGTGTGTGTGTGTGTGTGTGTGTGTGTGTGTGTGTGTGTGTGTGTCTGTGTAAATACACCTTCTAGGTGCTGCTGAATGTGGTCCACTGGCTATTCCCAGACTTTGCTTTTATGTGGTTGGTGGAGGAGGCCAAGAAGAACATGCCCCTGGAATTGGACTTCCTCAACGAGGGACGCAATGCTGAGAAGTTGGCAGCCATGCTCGCACATTTTCCTTGGCTAAAGGCACGTACACAGACATACTGTACCTAAACACACGCATTATCACAAAAACACAGTGTGCAAAAAGAGATATTGTAATTTTACTAGATTGGTTAGGATTTATGCTACTTGTACTGGTGTTCATATGACCCTATGATTTTCGTGTTACGGAGAATGCGGAGAGAATCACAGAATTCAGGCACTAACACTGAATTCAACATAATAAAAATCATATTAAGATTTTTCTATAATCTTAATATAGTCCCATAATTTTAATAATAATTGGCATGACATTTCTCCTAATGTAAAATTAGTAAATCTTCTTTAAATAAATGCTTGGAGTAATTTGACTGTAGCGCTCATCCGGCAGCTCTTTCACTCACAGAGAGCAGGGTTCGAGCTAGCACAAGTGCTATGGAAAGTTATGTCCACACAATTTCCTTGATCCAACTTTGTGAAATAACGTTTATTAATATAGCTATTAGTCATTGTTCACCTTTAAAGTGAACGAGTTGTGGAGGTATTTCAACCAAGTTGATGACCAAAATAACATTAAATGTACTGTTTTGTCCTTCCCATTTTATACCATTCCAGCGATAGACCAAACTAGACTGGTTTTTGGGGTGCACTGGGAACCATAGTGGGTGAACATCTACAAATGTCATTGAAGCAACATCAGAGATTATCTTGTGTTTTATTTATTTAATTTGTTTTTGTTGACTACTACACACAAAAATAATAAAATAGTGCTTCCCCTGTTCTATGTTCATCTAACTTAAATATGTATACTCTGTTTGAAATAATACAATACAGTAATCAGTCTCATATAAGTACATCCTGAATAATTTCTTATCTTCACTGGAGAACAACTAGGGTGCTTTCACGAAGTGGTGGTTTTTCATTTTACTTGCTGTTTATTGTTAAATGTAAAAAGGTGAACTTGGCCAGAATAAGTAAGTCTAGGATCTAATTTTATGTTTTGATGGCCCACAAATTTGTGTTGCACTGGGAATTTAAATAAATTACATGAATCAAACAAGTAGCAATAACACTCAAGGAAAGTAAAGAAAAGTCCATGTTATGTGAAAAGGGGTGAAATACAATGTAAGTATATGGCAGTGTCCACTTTCTAAACCACCAAAAGAGGCGTAGTCAAAGTGCCAATCTGGGTGTCTGCCTCATGTTTATGCATTGAGAAAGTTTAATGAGGAAATCTCCAAAAAGTCGATATCTCCAAATGTCCAGTTTTTGTTCCTATTTGATATATCAACTATTTGCTCTTAACTTGTCACCAGGGCTGTCCCGACTAAGAATTAGTTTGGTCGACCAAGACTGGATCTCTCTTACAATCGACTAATTTAAATTTTGGGAAAAAAATAGATTAATAAATATCACACTCAATGTTTTTAATAAAACCATTTTGTTTGATGCTTTACAGTATTATTGGAAGAAATAACCAGAAACAAATACATAAAAATGACCTCCAGCAGGCCACAAATGTGCATGTGTCCACTCAAACGGTTAAAAACAGACTCAATGAGGGTGGTATGAGGGCCCAACGTCCACAGGTGGGGATTGTGCTTACAGCCCAACACTGTGCAGGATGTTTGGCATTTGCCAGAAAACACCAAGATTGGCAAATTCGACACGGGCGCCTTCTGCTCTTCACAGATGAAAGCTGGTTCACACTGAGCACATGTGACAGACGTGACAGAGTCTGGAGACGCCGTGGAGAAAGTTCTGCTGCCTGCAACATCCTCCAGCATGACCGGTTTGGCGGTGGGTCAGCAATGGTGTGGGGTGGCATTTCTTTGGGGGGCCGCGCAGCCCTCCATGTGCTCGCCAGAGGTAGCTTGACTGCCATTAGGTACCGAGATGAGATCCTCAGACCACTTGTGAGATCATATGCTGGTGCGGTTGGCTCTGGGTTCCTCCTAATGCAAGACAATGCTAGACCTCATGTGGCTGGAGTGTGTCAGCAGTTCCTGCACGAGGAAGGCATTGATGCTATGGACTGGCCCGCCTGTTCCCCAGACCTGAATCCGATTGAGCACATCTGGGACATCATGTCTCGCTCCATCCACCAATGCCATGTTGCACCACAGACTGTCCAGGAGTTGGCAGATGCTTTAGTCCAGGTCTGGGAGGACATCCCTCAGGAGACCTTCCGCCACCTTATCAGGAGCATGCCCAGGCATTGTAGAGAGGTCATACAGGCCTGTGGAGGCCACACACACTACTGAGCCTTATTTTGACTTGTTTTAAGGATATTACATCAAAGTTGGATCAGCCTGTAGTGTGGTTTTCCACTTTGATTTTGAGTGTGACTCCATATCCAGACCTACATGGGTTGATAAATTTGATTTCCATTGATCATTTTTGTGTGATTTTGTTTTCAGCACATTCAACTATGTAAAGACGAAAGTATTTCATATGATTAGTTCATTCATTCAGATCTAGGATGTGTTATCTTAGTGTTACATTTATTTTTTGAGCAGTGTGTTTTCAACTGCCTGGTTGAATGTAACTCTGATAAGTTATATCCATGTACTACAACTTAAAAATGTTGTTTAACATGCAAACAGAGTAAGCAGAGCGAGTCAATTAAATGGCGGATGTTGAAGGCTTTTTCGGAACCACAGACAGCGACATTTGTCATGTAGGATATAGTTCTATCAACAACTTTCAAATGAATTTTTTTTAAATAGTTTTTTTATATATATAGGCCTATAAAAGCTTCAAATACAATAATGCATTTCAGCCGGTGCAGTGTGAGTTTTAGTATTGTTCAGTAGTTTTATAGTTATTGAAGTTGTTTGAGAATTTTATATTAAATTATGAAGTTTAGTGCATTTTAGTGCATCTGCTCACCTCAGCAATACTTTGCGCTGATGAGGTAAATAGACTTGAAACATAAAATATTTCTAGTTTAAGCAAGTTTAACTTCTCAGGCATCCAATAGTTCTTTCGTATATCCCTCTGCCCTTCCATTTATGTCATGCATTATGCAAACTGAACACAAACAGAACCCCCACACAAGGAATGATGTTTCTAACTCCATTGACATTCAAATAAAGCTGGCAAACCGGTTTGAAGGAACACTCAGAGCCGGTGCAAGCTATAAGCAAGAACAGTTCGCCTGGCAACACTATTATGCCAGCAACCCAAACTCTGATTTTTACAATAGCGCTTGTTTTAATTCATTGCAATAATCATTGTTAATTCATTATAAAGCTAGTGAATTGTAACCAAATGCAATTGTATTGTGTGTAAAGAAACTAAAATAATAATAATAATAATTTAACATGTTTTTAATAGGTTTTTATTAAAAACAATGACAAATATGTTTTACACACAATTTGATTGAATATAGTTGTCAAACTATACTAAACTTAGTGTATTTCATGGATAGTGTATGAGCTGCACCCGTGGAAATACTTTGGCTTTTTTGGTGGTTTTAATATATAACCAGATGAAGTTTGTTTTGTGTCTGGCTTGTTTTCTCTGGTTTTAGGACATTATCTGTTCAAATAAATAGAGACTTTACTAAAATAATGGAAACTCTGAATGTAATGAAACTACCTTTCATATTTTTTTATTCTTTAATGTCTTCCCCCATACTACAGTTATGCTAAAAAAATGTCAATGATGGTTTTATTGAATTCATTATTTTTTCCCCACTTAATTTTTAGTTCCCAGCGTTTTTCACCACTGAATGATTTAATCATCTTTATCTCAATTCTAATCACATAAACATCTTTGCCAATGTGTTGTGACATCATCAATGCTGTGAAATAATATGCTATATAGAGTAAATCTGTTTATAATGTGATTATATTTTTACTATGAAAAGAAATAAACATTTGCAAATAATTCCAGGGCTTGTTTCATCTGGGCCACGGGGATGTGCCAGACAAGATAGAAATTCTTTATACTTGGAAAATCTTCAGGATTATGGTAGCATAGTAAACAATAAAAATGTATAATACAAAGATTATTGAATTACTTATTTTGCTACAATATAAATATAGCCTAGGCAAAATTTTGAATTATGAGATGCAGAGTGTCATAGTTGTACAGTAATCAGTGAAAAATCTAAAACACATGATAAAATCTGTCTCTGTGAAAATAATTACATAATGAAGTGTAGGTTAATGTATCTATGAAAATATGAACAGTGATGTTGTAAAAAAACGAGGCTCAATTGAAGAAACATATTTTTTTCTGTCTCAAATATTTTTATGGAGCTGGTGAAGAACAATATTTCCTTGCTTACCTGAATATTATCATACATTCATATAGCAGAAGCGACAATTCTCAGGCAAATTTCAAATGGACTCACCTGATTCTCCCTCTCTCTGATATAAAATGTAACAGTTTGTAATATGTACTTGTAAATTTAATCCCAATTTTTATTTCATTACTTATTTTGTTAGTATTACTGCATGTATGTACACTCACCTAAACGAGTATTAGGAACACCATACTAACACTGTGTTTATCCCCCTTTCGCCTTCAGTACTGCCTTAATTTTATGTGGCATTGATTCAACAAGGTGCTAAAAGAATTCTTTAGAAATGTTGGCCCATATTGATAGGATAGCATATTGCAGTTGATGGAGGTTTGTGAGATGCACATCCAGGGCACGAAGCTCCCATTCCACCACATCCCAAAGATGCTCTATTGGGTGGGGATCTGTTCACTGTGGGCCACTTTAGTACAGTGAACTCATTGTCATGTTCAAGAAACCAATTTCAAATGATTCGAGCTTTGTGACATGGTGCATTATCTTGCTGGAAGTAGCCATCAGAGGATGGGTACATGGTGGCCATAAAGGGATGGACATGGTCAGAAACAATGCTCAGGTAGGCCATGGCCTTTAAACAATGCCCAATTGGCACTAAGGGGCCTAAAGTGTGCCAAGAAAACATATCCCACACCATTACACCACCACCACCAGCCTGCACAGTGGTAACAAGGCATGATGGGGCCATGTTCTCATTCTGTTTACGCCAAATTCTGACTCTACCATCTGAATGTCTCAACAGAAATCGAGACTCATCAGACCAGGCAACATTTTTCCAGTCTTCAACTGTCCAATTTTAGTGAGCTCTTGCAAATTGTAGCCTATTTTTCCTATTTGTAGTGGAGATGAGTGGTACCAGGTGGGGTCTTCTGCTGTTGTAGCCCATCCGCCTCAAGGTTGTATGTGCTGTGGCTTCACAAATGCTTTGCTGCATACCTCGGTTGTAACAAGTGGTTATTTCAGTCAAAGTTGCTTTTTTATCAGCTTGAAGCAGTCGGCCTCTGGCATCAACAAGGCATTTTTGCCCACAGGACTGCTGCATACTGGATGTTTTCCCTTTTCACACAATTCTTTGTAAACCCTAGAAATGGTTGTGTGTCAAAATCCCAGTAACTGAGCAGATTGTGAAATATGCAGATTGGTCCGTCTGGCACCAACAGCCATGCCACACTCAATATTGCTTAAATCACCTTTTTTTCCCATTCTAACATTCAGTTTGGAGTTCAGGAGATTGTCTTGACCAGGACCACACACCTAAATGCATTGAAGCAACTGCCATGTGATTGGTTGAGTAGATAATTGCATTAATGAGAAATTGAAAAGTTGTTCCTAATAATCCTTTAGGTGAGTGTATATTGTGTTCATGTATATAGCTAGTCTAAAATACTTTTGTTCAGAGTTTTGTATGAATGTATATATCTCTGTATTATGGAGCCTTGGTGCCATCCCCTGGACACCAGGATCTATAGACAGGTCTCTTAATGTTATTGGTAATCTGTTGGTTTGATCTGATTGAATATTATATTCAGCTGTGTCCATTTGATATTTGATATTTAAAGGTACAATATGTAATATCAATCAAAACAATAACAAAATACATACTTTGCATTGAAAGAAAACATCACTATAAATATATTATATATATTTCTTAGTTGTGTACTTACATTATCCTAAATGTTTCCACCAACTTTCAAATCCAGAGAAATTTGTAATTTAATTTGAAGACACGGGACGTTTCTTTTTGTCGCCTGTCAATGACGTCATATAATATAGTTGCTCTAAGTTCCAGGGAGCCGCCAAACATAACGTGAATAAAGTTATAATATTTT
>JACXGM010029543.1:0-13624 GCA_016801145.1 Umbra pygmaea
CGGGAATGCAATTCATTTGCTCAGGATATATTTAAGGCTACGTATGCTAGTCCTCCCCTATTTTTTACAGTCTGATCATACCACGTCAGAGCGGCCAAAGCGTCTAAAGCTTCCCCGTACTTTTTTGACAAGCGTCCTTGACAGGGCGTCCAGAGCTTCTTTGGAAGCTTAAGTCTGTGGCGGTGTGTACGTACAGTAATAGTCTATGAGAATAAGAAACATAATATACTTGATTTATTACCTCAGTAAAGATTTTCAGATGTATAGGGTCTCAATCGCTAGATTTAAGCCTTCTGAAATTTATCATGATGTTAATTTTTTTAATTATTGTCGCGTTTATTTTAAAATCAGCGATAAAGCAAAGGGGCATTTAGGGAGTGGTTATGGCGTGTGGTTGTACGACAAGACACTCAAAGGATTTGGCATTTCACTTATTTCCGGTAAGTAACGTTACATTTTGTTTTACATTATGTTTTAATACTGTTTTTCGTTAGCATCCCAATTAATATCTGTTAGCTAGCTAGATTACTCTTCCCTCTCGTCTAAAATCGTCACATCTGCAACCAAGATGTCTGCGCCCGTAATGGCAAATACGATGACCCAAATCAGATCTTAACAAACCGATGGGTGATGTCACACATGGTTCCATCCAGTAATATACAATCTATGATTGCGGCTCGTACATGCAGCCACGAGCAACGGATTCACACCCCAGATCTTCAAAATCCCCTTCTGCCATATCATCTTCTCAGCCATCATGGTTTGCCTACTAAAGTATTACACAGTTTTCTCCACAGAGGAATAGCCTGTTTGCTTAGCTTCAATATGGCTGACACTATTTTGAAATTTGGTGAGTTAGGTCCCACCCCCTATGTGCGAGTCGAAAATATACAGAAGAACCTCCTACTACTGGCTGTAGTCCATAGCCTCTGGGCAAAATATCTTCCCATGACGCAAAATGATGTCAAAATCATATTGCGTCATCTGAAGATTTTTATTCCAGACCAAAAATAAATAGGTTTCCTGTCTCATGGGTTCATGAGGGAGGGGTAGGGTTAGTTCGGAAATACTTACGGGTTTCTACTGATACAAAGCTTAATGCTAATTGGTAAAGTACCCCTTTACATGTACAGTATTTCAATATTCAAGATGGCCCATACATAAGTTATTTTTTCTTGTCTTAATAGCCCATTCTCACTTGTGAAAATATGTATTAATGTATAATGTATATATAACAACACAATGTAAAATATCAAATAATTGGCATTCAACCAGATAAAACTACTAAATAATTGTGTTTTTATTGAGTACATGAGAAAAGATTCACCAGTGGTTTTAACAAATAATATAAATGCCTTCCAAATTTTAGACAGCTGGGGCCTCATTATCATATTTTAGCCTAAATAAATGACATGGAATTTTTCCTGCTTAATAAATTGTATTCATGGCCGCAGTAACTAGGGGTGCTGAGGGTGCAACACCCCCCGCTCACAGCACGTAATGATATGATCTAATATAAAGTTTTTGTTTTTCAGACTGTTTTTAATTTTCCACCTTTATTCATAAAATTGTTCAAAATATATATATTTTTTATAATAGAATATATATATATATATTTAGAATATCATATATCTTTACAAATCCGTCAGAAATTAAAAAACCGAATCTAAAAATGAATCGGAGTCTGATAGCAGAAGGAATGTTGATGATGGTCCTCATTGAGCTGTTTAACATTACTTGGATCAGAAAATTGTTGATGACGCTAGCAGCAGGAGTATCGGTAAGACTCTATGTGCCCCACCAAACGTTAAGCTCCCCCCCAGGGTCCAATGTTAACTTTTTTTCTCACTGGCTCGGACTGAATTATTACTTGCCCAAATTAAATTTGGTAAAAATAAGTAAAAATCTGTTTTTCTTTACATAAATGCAGGATTAATTGTGTGTGTGTGTGTAACCAAAAAACTACATCCATCCATGTATTTTCCCCTTTTCACAACATGGTAGGTGAATTGTAAAAATATTTTTTTGTTATTATTGCCCAGCCATAAGACACAGGTACAGAGGTAAATGTTGTGCCTTCCAAACTAAGTGCGGCTGAGTTCACAAGTTTTGTGAAGTTCCTGATTAAGAACAAAATGACCAATAACGGGAGTAACCAGTGACCTATGATATGAATAAAAAAATATAACATTATTAATTAACTAGTTATAAACTCCCATTACCTGGTAATTTAGGTTTTATTTAGGAACTTCCCAAAATAGGTAAACCCAGATGCATTTATTTGGTAAAGCACACCAATTACTGCAGTACTAGGGTAATAATAAATAATATTGTTATATTGATGATTTGACATCTTTCTTGTTTGTGATTTTTTTCAGCTTTTCTTCCCTTTCCAATTCACTCTCAAATTCTGCCTTGTCAGCAGCGCCGCAACTCCTTGTACAACTCTGTGGGATGGCGAGTGGTGCGCACATGGTTCATCCAACCACATGTCGCCCAAGCCGTTGATTAATTTTGCACTGTTCACCCAACACCGAAGCCTTTAGTCGGATCATGCACAGGATGATTACGTTCACCAACTATACTTCTGCGATTGAATTTACATGTCACATCCTGGTGGATGTGTCTGTTATTTCTGTCTTTTTGTGACTTTTTGCCCTTCCTAGTGTTTGTATATTCTTGTTTATATTGGTTCTTAGCTCCCCCCTGTGATTATTCTGTGTATTGTTTTCCCCTGCGTTTATTGTAGCCACGCCTCTCTTCTTGGTCTGGGCGATCTGCTCCTGGGTTGCTTTAGAGATAGCATTCTGTATTCGGCTTGATTAATTGATTTCCTTCAGCCTTGTGTTTTTCTGCCTCTATATAATGTGCCCAGACCAAGAGGAGAGTTGTTGGAGCATTGTGGATTTTTCCTCCCTGTCACTGTGTGTTCCTGAGTTCCACGTGACTTTCTAGTATTCCGAGTGTTTCTTTTAGTAAGTAAGTCTTTTTGTTTCTTTACTCCCGAGTTACGTGTTCTTAGTTTCTTTTGTATTATAGTGTCCGTGCCGCTAAAAGAGCACAAGGTTTATTTGTTTTGTACCGTGTGTATTTTTGTTCGGTGACTAACTTATTTTGCCATTTTTGGGGATTCTACAATAAAGATCCCATGTCTCGCTCACTGTATACCGCCTCCAGTCTCTCTCCCTCAATCTCCACCACACATCATGACATTACAGGTGCTTTTAAACTATGTAGAATAATATACAAGTGTATCACAATAATTTAAACAACCTTTCATGGAATTCTAAGGATTTAGAAGTAGTAAATATAATTACTGTTCCCAGTTCTCAGGTACCCATTACTAGTTAATGATGTGCCCATTACTACAGTACTTTATGAAAGCAGTAACGAACAGTGTATGATTAATATACTGTAACACCATAAATATACTTTAGTCACACGCTGGAATCGAACCTTGTCTGACTGGTTGACAGACCTCAGTCATTTCCATTACACCATCAAGTCCGTGTGAATTGCTCCTGTTTTCGGTGGAGTTGAGTTAAACAGTTTAGACTGTGTAGGATTTTGTAAATGGAAAGGTATTTTAAATATACAGTAGGCAGTTTAGATGAGACAATTATATTGTAGGACAATAGTTTAATGACTAAAGCGCTACAAATAATACATTTGACTTTTAGAACATATGATAATGATAAACACGTTGTAGGCCTACACTAGAGATTATCTTAAGGGAAATGCTGTGAATGAATGTGCATTGTGAAGCCACCTGGTGGCCATTTTTTGTATTGTTTTCTTTTAAAAACTGCCACCAAAATTTAACTAACTCAGCTGAAATGTGTCTCAGTCATACAAATGAAATGTATAGAAAGGCCATTCCAATTCAAATCAATGTAGAAGAATGGTAAGAGCGGCAGCCATTTTTATTTGTACCATTCCATTGCAAAGATCTAGCGGCCTACTTCCGCATGAAATCGATTTGTGTGTTGTCACCGTGACAACTAACAACAATCTCCATTTTGTTGTGTCCTAATGACCACACAAGCAGTTCAATGGCCTTTCTATCCATTCTATTTCTATGGTCTCATTATAACACAGTACTGCTCCGGCCCTTTTCCACAACTTTATCCAACGACATCTGTATACCTAGAACTGATGTTTAAGCGTGTGTGCTGTGTCAGTGTTTTCCTTTGGACATTACTGTTGCCCGTTTCATTAGGGTCTAATAAATATCTAATAAACACAAAACAGTGTTTATTACCCCAGCCATGTTTAGCCATAATTTACTCAAGTTTTAATTTTTTATGATATTCGTGCAGAATATAGAAAATGTAGTGGAGTATTTGTATTGTCCTTGTCTTATACAATAACGACCTATATTAAAAGACTGCTGGTTTGAGAAGAAAGAAAGGTTGCTAAAGCAAAGGATAAAAGTAGCTTGTGATTAAAAAAAAATACCTAAACAAGTTGGGGAACCTTACAGTATGGCCCAATTACTTGATTCAGTGTATTTTTCACTTGGACTTGGTCCCCATCGTAGGTTAGTACATTCACCACTTTAAAATCTTTAGTTGTTTAATACAAAAAAATGCTCTGTACTTGAACACAGAAGAGCTTTAGGATGTGTGAAAACTGAATTTAAACTTTTAGTTGCAACTTCTCATAATTGGGGTTAAAGGTTTATCAACTTTCAAAGCAACATTTTCTCATGGTTCCTTAATTGCAGTGTTTGCTATGTTATTTTGAAGACCAACAGTAGAAATGAACATTGGAAAGGATCTATTCTGACTCCTAAAATTAAAAACTGAAATTGAGCTGACCAGACACAAATAGTATATGTACCAATTATCAAGTACCATTGTCTTAATTTTGAATGCAGTTTCATTAGGTGTGTTAACATTGGGACTGCAGAAAATGTGTGACAAACTAATTTCATAATTTCAAATCACGCTGTCGGTGATGTTGGTAATCGATTTTGAATGTGTTTCCCCCAGATCAGATTCTGGAGCATTCAGAGGATGGTGTAGACAATGTCATCATGTGTGCTGCGTTTAACATACTGCATTCCAGCTGGACTGACATTTTTACATATGGAAGATCAGCTGACCTTGTGTTATTCATGCAGGTCATTGAGCTGCTGCAATGTCAACTAAGTAGACATTGAATCTTTGTCCCTCCGATGACCCCCACTCCTCATCGCAGGTCTAATGCAGTAGCTATGTGTTTCTCCTTTGATGGCCCCGATAGGTTCCCCTCCCTTTCAGGGGATAATAATGTCATCTGTCACAGCGGCCTCAGCACTCTTTCTTGGGAGGAAGATATTCTCTCCCATTTTTTTCAGTCTCTATTACCTGACGTCTTTGCAAATATGCTTGAGGGAGCTGGATTTGGGATGTGTATGGAGCACAGGGTGTTGGCAGTTCAGGACAATGCTGAAGCACTTCAGTTTTAATGTAAGGGTTTCAGAGTGAACCAAAAAGATCTGCCTTAATCACTCTCTGCCTATTCCGGTCCTGGGTCTGGAACTGGACTTACGTATTCTGGAACTGAGTGTATGTATCGATAGACATTTTAGACAACTCACTCTAGCCCAGTTTTAGCTGGGTGAGTTTCTGCCCCTGCCTCCACTTTTTATGGGCAAGGATATTCCCTTGGGTCTGTTATGGATGTGCTCAGTACAGCACATCTTGCTACCTACGTCGGAGTTGCTGGTATTCTGGTCATGCTTCAGGGTATTGCACTCATAGAGGTTTGGTGCTCAGATGGGTATAGTCACAGCACGGACAGTGATCAATACAGACGCTTCACTCAGGGGGGTGGTGAGGGCTGTGCAGCTGCGACTCAATAAGAGGAGTATGGTCTGTAGCGAGTTGCAAACAGCACATCAATTACTTGGAGCCTCTAGTGAGTTTCCTATCACTAAGGCATTTCAGAGATGACTTTAGTAATCTTTTGTAATCTTCAAAATTCTTGTTAATGTATTAAATCATAAAATACACAGTGCAAACGGACTCATGATTTGTATGTAGTTTTTTCTACAATCCATATTTGATATTAAACCTCTGAAGGATAAGGCTCTATTTTGGAAAAGGAAATACTTTGCATTTTTTTAAAATGTAAAATGTATTTGGAATAAATATACGCAGTGAATATAGAGATAAAATAAAGAAAATGCATATGTTTTTGTGTTTTGATTTCTCTATGTCATGTGTCAAAGTCCAAAAAAGCCATATATTGAAATAGTAGGCTAAAAACCATTTTAAACATGTCCTCCAGGGGATGACAACATATGTCTAAAATAGTAGAATGTTAGAGTCAACAGCCAAGGAGCTTTAGACTATTTTGAAAGAGGAGCCCAAGTGTCCCTCGAAGCACTTTACACGGTGAGGAGGAATGCCCACCTCACACATCAGCTATCAGGTGGAGAGGTGAGTAGTTATATATGCCAATTAGGAAGGAGGGGGATAATTAGGTGGCCATGATTGAAATGAGAGGCCTGGTGGGGAATTTGGCCATGACACAAGGGTTAAGACCCCTACTCTTACAATAAGTGACATGGGATTTTTAATGACCACGGAGAGTCAGGAAACCTGTTTAACGTCCCATTCGAAAGACAGCACCCTAAGCAGAACAGATGTCCCCATCACTACCCTGGGGCATTGGGAATGATCTTTAGACCAGAGGGAAGAGTTCCCCCTACTGGCCCTCCAACACCACTTCCAGCAGCACTGGTCTCCCATCCAGAGATTAACCTTTAGAAGCTTTAGAAGCTTTAGAAGCAAACCAGCAGTGCAATACAGGGCTCTATGCTGCTGTAAATAACTATAAAACATGATATTGTTACCTAAAATTGTTACTTAAACAGTTCTTATAATCACAACTATTTACACAATGTCAAATGCAATACCAAAAAATGTTCCTATAATCACATGCTAGTTTCTATACTTTGTGAACATGCAACAAAGTTATATCCAAAGTGAAAACAAATCAAAGCATTTCATTGTTCAAATGTTTCCAAGCCAATGAAATAAACAGACAATGAGTAAATCTAGAATTATACAAAGGCCATGCTGCATAATATAATAGAACTGCATTAGAATAACATCTTATTTTACATAACAATCTAAACCGTAAACATTTGAATACATCTATTATGGGATAAAGTATCCTGTTATGAACGCTTGTTTCTAACTAAGGCCGTTGCAGTACAGTACAGTACATTGATTAGAGAAGAACAACAACCCCTGTTGTGAAAAATTGGTTCGAACTAAGGCTTTACAATACATAGATTAGAGAAAAACAACCTCCCATGTTGTGAATACATGTTTCAAATGAAGGCCACACTGGATAATGAAAGCCAAACGGCATTATAACTAGGCTACAGTTATAAACAACTAAATTAGAATAAGATATAACTGATTTTACTCACCAATCTGGGTATGTATTGATGCCAAAATCTTACATCAAGGAATGATATTATATTCAGTCTTTTCCTGAATCCCCAGTAAAATGTCGTTACTGACTGATTTCTGAACTCCAAGTCAAAACTTCTGCTACAGCCTTAGACAGGAGATTGGAAGTAGTTTTTCTCTACCTAGTGCACAAAGAGCAAAATGGCTTCAAGAAAAATGTTCTGGGTTGTCACAATGTGAGAAGAGTAGTCATCAATACCCAGGGGTGGAGGGTCCCCTGACACTGCCAAAGTGTCACTTAATGCAGGGAAGGCGGGTAGAGTGGTATTACTTATCTCCTACTTAACTCTGGTCCGTTTGCACTTTGCTCCCAACCTTTTAAGGATTTTAATGTACATAGACATGTCTTGTATGTTCAGAAAGCTTAGAATCTCGTAAATGTAGCTAACATATCCAATTGACGATAGCTATGACAAGAATAACAAATCACGTTATCATGTGACGTGAATGCATTGTAAACAAACCTGTTTGTTATTAGGACTCAGCTAACACATCCAAGTCTGACAAAAGATACGCACATACAGTCAGCTGTCTTTCGCTGAATCATCATCCAAAGGGTCCCAGCAATGAAATGGAGCAATGTAATAATTGGTTAAATCCATTCATTATGTGGAAATTATCAAAAACTCAATCTAACTTTATCACAAACTACATTGTTTACAAACATTCACCAAACATTCAATCTTCAAAAACACTGTTCCCAAGTTAAAAAAAAGTATATTTAAATGTACTTGAAATTTATTTAATTTATCCTAAATATACTTCTAATATATTATTTTGGTATGTATATTTTGAAAGTATACTTCAAATATACTTAAATACATTGAATATATACTTATGGTTAAACATAAGTATACTAGAAGTATAATACTGGAGTATAATTTAAATATACTTTCTTTTACTTGGGTTCTGGCCGCTAAATACTACCTGATTCCGAATCCCCAGGCAGTCTAGACATTCACAGACATCTGATTCATCTTTCTAAACTGTGAGAGCATAAATACATTACTATATGTGTGAGCATAGTGTGTATCGATTCAAATACGGGTTGCGCTGATTCACCAAAATGGCACTCACTTGATTGATAGTAAGTCCATCAAATCCTAACCGAACCATCTGAATTCAATCTAGGTGAGCTGAGCTATTCAGTCATGTTTGGTTGATACTTTGAACCACGGAGTACAGAAACTACAAGCATGCGTAACTCCACACACTTGTGTCCAGGATTCCAGACTTTTTTTTACAGTTTCTTCATGGTGTTCCAGATGCAAAACACAATTTTCTGTTTTTCTACTTTTAATAAAACGCCTCCTGAATTTCTAAAGCTTTTTTGTAAAAAACTAATATAAATGTTATTGATGCTTTGGAAGAGATTTACAGAAAAAGTGACACAGAATTGATGATTGACTCTGCAAGCTATCACAGCTTCGACTCCACAGAGGATATGTTTTTGGAAAGGAAAGATCCCCTTTTAGATGAGTAAAAAAAGTTATATTGTATTCTAATCCATTTGTTTACATGTTGTAATTATTATGCCGCATGGCCTTTGTATAATTCTAGATTTCCCTGTGATTGAAAATCCACAACCATTTGGCCTTTGTATTTTCTCTGCTCATTGTCTGTTTATTTTATTGGCTTGGAAACATTTGAACAATGAACATTGGAATTCTGTGGTTTGTTTTCACATTACATTCATTACTATTATTCATTTAGTAATGTATTATTATTTTAGGTGCACAAAGTAGAGAAACTAGCATGTGATTATATGAAACTTGAGTTCTAATTCGACACTAGTCCGTTGTTGTAACAATGTCCCCTGTATTGTTTCTAGTTAGGCTTCAGGGGTTCCACAGTGTATTAGTTATTCATATATGGTGTCTGCACATCGTGTTTAGTTTCCCTGTCTTGTGTTGGTATATGTTATGTCTGTCACGATTTCTGATTTAGTCAGAAGCAGGTGAGGATGCGTTCTTCTGAATGTAATAAAAGAATGCTGCATTCAAAGAGAGATACAGTACATGAGTACCTACTGTATGTATGATAGTACAGTCATTTGCGCCAATAGAATATTTCAACAAACAAAAGGCCAGTTACGCACAGGTGAGCGGAATAAACAAATGACTTCATTTTGTAATTTAAATGATGAGCAACTAGAACAGACAGAGCATCAAATATATCCCACAATTCCCCCTAAGTCCACACTCCTTATATACATTGTCCTTGATTAAGGGATACCAAACACCTGTTTGGTAATTAGGAGGAATTGAGGGGTACGCACATAGTGGTGTCAGAAAGCTGGGAATGCCGACCTACGGATCCTGTGCGCGCCAGCAGAGGAGGCTCCAGGATCTCCAATGCTGACAATGTCAGGTTTTCCTTGTGTGTCTTGTCCTTGTTGTGTTTGAGTAGGGCAATCCATTCCAGGTTTTTGATTTCTCCCTACTGTGTCTTTGTACTGTATGTCCTTATATGGTTCTTCCTGTGTTAGTTTGTTTTAGTTCAGTGTTCCCAGCTGGTTTACGTTAGTCATTAGGTCATTATTTAATCCCCTCTGTTTCTCCCAATGTTGTCAGTCAATGTTCCCTGTTACTTGTGGGTTGTATTGATTTTGTATTTTGCCCTTTGTGGAATATTTGATTTTGTAAAGTATTTTGTGAGTAAACTCTGTTTGATTGAATTTACTTTTCCTACGCAATTGTCTCTACTCTATTCATACCACCACTTCACCATGGATCATGAAAAGGAATGTGATAGTTTTTGGCTGCTAACTTGGCCATTTGTATGAATCCTGTTTTGTAACCATATCATGCAGTTTGTATAAATTTGTTTTTGTAAGAACAAACATTTTTTGTAACCATATTATGTTTTTAAAGTTATTTATATAAAAATCATTAATTTGGACACTTGGGTACTTTTGGGCAGAATTGTAAAGGACACTTGTGGTCCTCCTACATTATAGTCAATAGCTCCTTGGCTATGTCTCATCCTAGAATACTAGTGCAGTGCCCGTGTAAAAAATCTGTTTTTGTGTGTGTTTGTAGTAATTGTTGATTTGGTGTGTTTGAATGCTCATTGTTCAGTGACAGTACTGATACTCAAATAATGACATAAAGCAAATACTGATATTGTAACACCCAATACTTGGAGTTTAATTTAAAAATAATTTAATATGACAGGCAGTCAAACAATTCCACAATATATATAGGGCAAAAATGATTTTTTTATATACAGAAGAGTGAAGAAAGGCAGGCCAGTTCATTCACTAGAAATCTGCCTGTCAAATCCGTAATCCAGAATATTCGCGGGGCAGGCAGGGTCCAACACAAGTATCTGTCATTCCAAATCCAGATTCCAAACGGGGCAATCGATAAGGCAGGCAAGGTCATACCCGTGGAGGCTCAGCTAAGGTACAGAAAACAGGATCCAAAAAGGCATAAACGGGGTCATACACAGGATTACTATTACAGAAAAATTTGCTCAGCAGAATCAAAGAAGAAACAATACCTCGCAACGAGGCCATAGAATTGAGGGGTTTATGTATGGGGAAGTGAATGAGAAATAGGTGTTTAGAATTCCGGGGATTGTGCTCTGTGCTGCATGCTGGGTTTGTGTGCTTTGGAATCTTGTACCGTGCCAGTTGTTAACAGTGTTTCCGTGGACTCAGCTGGTGTAGACCTCACAATACTGACATACAGAATAAATATGGATATAGAGTATGAACAATATAGAAAGATATGTGCAGTGTAGTAACATGTTAAGAGTAGGAAAAATAAGTGTATGTGCAGTGTAAAGAGCTGTAGAATATGGGTAGAATATGTGTTTGCATAAATGTAGTTACAGTTTGTACATATCAGTGGCGGCTGGTGACTAAAGATTTGGGGAGGACAGGTGGAAAACCCACCCACTGTGCCATTTTATTTAACACTTTTTAGCTATTTATGTCACGAAATGTAAGGACTTATGTTCCATGGCATATTTGTTACATGTATTGAGTATTATTTATACTGTGTTTGTGTGTTTGTGTTTGCGCCGACCTCTGGGCGCTGGGAAAGTAAATACCCACACCAGTGCGTAATGAGTAATCAAGATGCCTATTTAATCCCAGCGTCCTGGGTGGTCGGCGCACATTATTGTGAGTCAACTCCTGTCATGGAGATGAGGAGACGTAGAGAGGGAATTGAAGATCTGCTGTGTTGTGGTGTATGTTTATCATAAGAGCGTACATATTTGATTGACCCTTCACTTCTTTATGTGTCATAGAGTATGTTTGTGTCATTGTTAGAACCAGGCATACGCTATATGAAATAGACGTGTCTATGCCACGGTTAAGAGCATAGTAATATTATATGTAGACGTTGTGCAGTTCCGATGAACGATTTGTAATCAGCTGTAATTAACACTCTGATTTAAAAAGGACAAAAATAGGATAAAAAGAGGATAATCTTGAATTTAAAAGCAAAGAATGGCAAAAATCAAGATTTTTATTTTAACCTCAATCATTTTTTATAGTCCTTTTCCATTAGTAGATTTCAAAAAGTGCTTATACAGACACCGGGCCTGAAACCCGATAGAGCCAGCAACAACAGGTTGATGCACAGTGGCTAGGAAAATCTCCCTAGTAGGGTACAGCCCTAAGAAGAAACCTAGAGGAGGCAGAATCTCAGCTGTGGTCAGTTCTCTTTTGGCTGTGTCGGGCGACATTATAAGAATGAATTTGGTTTTCCACAAGTAATGATCATATTGTGTCACTAAATACAGGTGCACTATTTCCAAAGCTTTTTGGCAATATTGCCATTAACTACACAATTAGGTGGACAAGAACACAGACAGGGGTCACCTCGGAGTTGTCATGCTGGCTGGTTCTGGTCCGGTTGGTTTGGGCAGGGTCACCTAGGAGTTGTCATGCTGGCTGGTTCTGGTCCAGTTGGTTTGGGCAGGGTCGTCTAGGAGTTGTCATGCTGGCTGGTTCTGGTCCAGTTGGTTTGGGCAGGGTCGTCTAGGAGTTGTCCTGCTGGCTGGTCCTGTTTTCAGGTGTAATCCACAGAAGCAGGTTGTCTTAAGATTCAACATGACATCAGAAATGTTAGAACACAGATGATAACCTCTCATAGTAGAATGCAGAATGTAACCAACCAAAAGTATCCACTGCATACTAGAATACATCTAGAACAGCTATTTTACCAGAAGGTGGTAATTGTTCTGCAGGTTAAAATTACAACTGCTACATTGAGAAGGCAAAATACCTACATTCAAATGGTCAGGGTCAAGTATCTCCATGGTTCTTTGTCCAGAGAAGACCCTGGTCAGCAAGGAAGAATAGGTAAAGACTGGCTATCTTTGAAATCCTAAAAGGTCCGAAAAAAATATATTGAGTAAGTAGTGATTACAAGTAAGCACTTGCAGTTTATTGGTAATTGAAAAAGGAAAAAACATATCGGAGCTAAATAGCTTTTTTGGAACTTGTAAAGACAGACTGGCTGTTGTCATCCGGTTAATGTCATCATGACAATGAGAGAGAGCCAGAGTGGCTGTTGTCCATCAGCCTTTGGTGTCAGGACAATGAGAGAGAGGCAGACAGTGTGGCTGTTGTCATCAGGACATTATGAGAGAAACAAGCCAAAAATTAAATCAGTAGTGAATATTTAACTGTTGTGAGATTAACTTCAAAGCTGGCCTGTTGTTGCACCCAGTCATCCAACAGCAAGACAGTATAAATAAAGACTGGCTGTCTAAGTAAAATTTTGACCGTTTAATGGAAATTGAATTAGCACTAAAGGAAGACATATCAGAGCTATAAATACCTTTTTTGTTGGATCTTGTAAAGGCAGAATGGATGTTGTTATCAGGACAGTGAGAAAGGCAGGGTGGCTGTTGTTATCAGATAGGCAGAGTGGATGATTTCTTCATATAGGCAGAGTGGGAGTTGTCTTCATAGAGGTAGAGTGGATGTTGTCTTCATATAGAGGCAGAGTGGGTGTTGTCTTCATATAGAGGCAGAGTGTATGTTGTCTTCATAGATACAGAGTGGGTGTTGTCTTCATAGAGGCAGAGTGGATGTTGTCTTCATATAGAGGCAGAGTGTATGTTGTCTTCATAGATACAGAGTGGTTGTTGTCTTCATAGAGGCAGAGTGGGAGTTGTCTTCATAGAGG